>CM059495.1:33166755-33460701 GCA_030378355.1 Eleusine indica | reverse complement strand
GAACCCTTTGGCGGGTTTGGGCTGCAATGAGCCCCTTAGCAATTTTCGCTAATACTTTTGAAAAATGACACCCTTCCCCTCGAAGTGCTAGGGGCGAGGTGTTTTCGAGCGAACCCTTTGGCGGTTTTGGGCTGCAACGAGCCCCTTAGCAATTTTCGCTAGTTTTTGTTTTTTTGAAAAACGCCACCCTTCCCCTCGAAGTGCTAGGGGCGAGGTGTCTTCGAGCGATCCCTTTGGTGGGTTTGGGCTATAGTGAGCCCCCTAGTAATTTTCGCTAATATTTTGGAAAAAGAACACACTTCCTCTCGAAGTGCTAGGGGCGAGGTGTTTTCGAGCGAATCCTTTAGCGGGTTTGAGCTGCAACGAGCCCCTTAGCATTTTTCGCTAAGTTTTTTTTTTTTTGAAAAACGCCACCCTTACCCTCGAAGTGCTAGGGGCGAGGTGTTTTCAAGCGAACCCTTTGGCGGGTTTGAGCTGCAATGACCCCCTTAGCAATTTTTGCTAATATTTTTGAAAAATGACACCCTTCCCCTCGAAGTGCTAGGGGCGAGGTGTCTTCGAGCGAACCCTTTGGCGGCTTTAGGCTGCAACGAGCTCCTTCAAATTTTTTGCTAAGTTTTTTGAAAAATGCCACCCTTCCCCTCAAAGTGCTAGGGGCGAGGTGTTTTCGAGCGAACCCTTTGGCGGGTTTGGGCTGCAACGAACCCCTTAGCAATTTTCGCTAATATATTTGAAAAACGACACCCTTCCTCTCGAAGTGCTAGGGGCGAGGTTTTTTCGAGCGAACCCTTTGGCGGGTTTGAGCTGCAACAAGCCCCTTAGCAGTTTTCGCTAAGTTTTTTGAAAAATGCCACCCTTCCCCTTGAAGTGCCAGGGGCGACGTGTTTTCGAGTGAACCTTTTGGCGGGTTTGGGCTGTAGCGAGCCCCTTAGCAATTTTCGCTAAGTTTTTTCAAAAAATGCCACCCTTCCCGTTGAAGTGCAAGGGGCGACGTGTTTTCGAGTGAACCTTTTGGCGGGTTTGGGCTGTAGGGAGCCCCTTAGCAATTTTCGCTAAGGTTTTTGAAAAATGCCGCCCTTCCCCTCGAAGTGCTTGGGCGAGGTGTTTTTGAGCGAACACTTTGGCGGGTTTGGGCTGCAACGAGCCCCTTAGCATATTTGCTAAGTTTTTTTTTTTGAAAAACACCAACATTCCCCTCGATGTGCTAGGGGCGAGGTGTTTTTTAGCGAACCCTTTGGCGGGTTTGAGCTGCAACGAGCCCCTTAGCAATTTTCGCTAAGTTTTTTGAAAAACAACACCGTTCCCCTCGATGTGCTAGGGGCGAGGTGTTTTCGAGCGAACCCTTTGGCGGTTTTGGGCTGCAACGAGTCCCTTAGCAATTTTGCTAAGTTTTGTTTTTGAAAAACGCCACCCTTCCCCTCGAAGTGCTCGGGGTGAGGTGTCTTCCAGCGAACCCTTTTGCGGGTTTGGGCTGCAACGAGCCCTTTAGCAATTTTCGCTAATATTTTTGAAAAACGACACCCTTCCCCTCGAAGTGCTAAGGGCGAGGTGTTTTCGTGCGAACCCTTTGGTGGGTTTGAGCTGCAACGAGCCCCATAGCATTTTTTGCTAAGGTTTTTGAAAAATGCCACCCTTCCCCTTGAAGTGCCAGGGGCGACGTGTTTTCGAGTGAACCATTTGGCGGGTTTGCGCTGTAGCGAGCCCCTTAGCAATTTTTGCCATGCTTTTTGAAAAATGCCACCCTTCCCCTCGAAGTGCTAGGGGCGAGGTGTTTTCCAGCGAACCCTTTGGAATGTTTGGGCTGCAATGATTCCCTTAGAAATTTTTGCTACGTTTTTTGAAAAATGCCACCCTTCCCCTCGAAATGCTAGGGGCGAGGTGTTTTCGAGCGAACATTTTGGCTGGTTTGGGCTGCAACGAGCCCCTTAGCAATTTTGCTAATGTTGTTTTCAAAAACACCACCCTTCCCCTCGATGTGCTAGGGGTGAGGTGTTTTCGAGCGAACCCTTTGGCGGGTTTGAGCTGCAATGAGCCTCTTAGCAATTTTCGCTAAGTTTCTTTTAAAATACTACCCTTCCCCTCGAAGTGCTAGGGACGAGGTGTTTCGAGCGAACCCTTTGGCGGGTTTGGGCGGCAACGAGCCCCTTAGCAATTTTCGCTAATATTTTTGAAAAACGACACCCTTCCTCTCGAAGTGCAAGGGGCGAGGTTTTTTCGAGCGAACCCTTTGGCGGGTTTGAGTTGCTTGACTCGCCTTGTCTATGCTTTGTTGGTTGTAGCCGGTGATATGTTGGCCAACGAGTATAACAATATTGGGCGAGCCATTAGGCGACAATATGATGTCTCATGGTAGCTCCATTCCTTGTCCATACTCGATTGTTCTCGCAAGTGATACGCTGTCAATCAAGCATGATGACTTTCAATGGACATCTCATAAGGCCTCATCTCATAGACGTCACAGTTTGGCCCAATTGCTTGACTCGCCTTGTCTATGCTTTGTTGGTTGTAGCCGGTGATATGTTGGCCAATGAGTATAACAATATTGGGCGAGCCATTAGGCAACGATATGATGTCTCACGGTAGCTCCATTTCTTGTCCATACTCGATTGTTCTCGCAAGTGATACGGTGTCAATCAAGCATGATGACTTTCATTGGGCATCTCGTAAGGCCTCATCTCAAAGATGTCACAGTTTGGCCTGATTGCTTGCCTCGATTGTCTATAATTCGTTGGTTCTAGCCGATGATATGTTGGCCAACGAGTATAACATTATTGGATGAGCCATTAGGCGATGATATTATGTCTCATGGTAGCTCCATTCCTTGTCCATACTCGATTGTTCTCGCTTTAGGATACGGTGTCAATTAAGCATTATGACTTTCAATGGGCATCTCGTAAGGCCTTATCTCATAGGCGTCACAGTTTAGCCGGATTGCTTGACTCACCTTGTCTATACTTCGTTGGTTCTAGCCGGTGATACGTTGGCCAATGAGTATAACAATATTGGACGAGCCATTAGGCAACGATATTATGTATCACGGTAGCTCCATTCCTTGTCCATACTCGATTGTTCTCGCTGGTTATACGGTGTGAATCAAACATGATGACATTCAATGGGCATCTCGTAATGCGTAATCTCATAGGCGTCACAGTTTGGAGTGATTGCTTGACTCGCCTTGTCTATACTTCGTTTGTTCTAGCCGGTGATACGTTGGTGAATGAGTATAATAATATTGGACGAGCCATTAGGCGATGATATGATGTATCACAGTAGCTCCATTCCATGTCCATACTTGTTTGTGCTCACCGGTGATACGGTGTCAATCAAGCATGGTGACATTGAATGGATATCTCGTAAGGCCTCATCTCATAGACGTCACAGTTTAGCCTGATTGCTTGACTCGCCTTGTCTATACTTCGTTGGTTTTAGCCGATGAAATGTTGTCCAATGAGTATAACAATGTTGGGCGAGCCATTAGGCGACGATATGATGTCTCACGGTAGCTCCATTCCTTGTCCATACTCGATTGTTCTCGCAAGTGATACGGTGTCAATCAAGCATTATGACTTTCAATGGGCATCTCATAAGGCCTCATCTCATAGACGTCATAGTTTGGCCCGATTGCTTGACTCGCCTTGTCTATGCTTTGTTGGTTGTAGCCGGTGATATGTTGGCCAATGAGTATAACAATATTGGGCGAGCCATTAGGCGACGATATGATGTCTCACGGTAGCTCCATTTCTTGTCCATACTCGATTGTTCTCGCAAGTGATACGGTGTCAATCAAGCATGATGACATTCAATGGGCATCTCGTAAGGCCTCATCTCATAGATGTCATAGTTTGGCCCTATTGCTTGACTCGCCTTATCTATACTTTGTTTGTTCTAGTCGGTGATACGTTGGCCAATGAGTTTAACAATATTGGACGAGCCATTAGGTGATGATATGATGTATCACAGTAGCTCCATTCCATGTCCACACTTGTTTGTGCTCACCGGTGATACGGTGTCAATCATGCATGATGACATAGAATGGGTGTCTCCTAAGGCCTCATCTCACTGACATCACAGTTTGGCCCGATTGCTTGACTCGCGTTATCTATACTTTGTTGGTTCTAGCCGGTGATATGTTGGCCAATGAGTTTAACAATATTGGACAAGCCATTAGGCGACAATATGATGTCTCACAGTACCTCTATTTCTTGTCCATACTCGATTGTTCTCACTAGTGATACGGTGCAATCAAGCATGATGACATTGAATGAGTTTCTCATGAGGCGTCGTCTCATAGACGTCACAGTTTGGCCCGATTGCTTGACTCGCCTTGTCTATGCATTGTTGGTTGTAGCCGGTGATATGTTGGCCAATGAGTATTACAATATTGGGCGAGCCATTAGGCGACGATATGATGTCTCACGGTAGCTCCATTTGTTGTCCATACTCGATTGTTCTCGCAAGTGATACGGTGTCAATCAAGCATGATGACTTTCAATGGACATCTCGTAAGGCCTCATCTCATAGACGTCACAGTTTGGCCCAATTGCTTGACTCGCCTTGTCTATGCTTTGTTGGTTGTAGCCGGTGATATGTTGGCCAATGAGTATAACAATATTGGGCGAGCCATTAGGCGACAATATGATGTCTCATGGTAGCTCCATTCCTTGTCCATACTCGATTGTTCTCGCAAGTGATACGCTGTCAATCAAGCATGATGACTTTCAATGGACATCTCATAAGGCCTCATCTCATAGACGTCACAGTTTGGCCCAATTGCTTGACTCGCCTTGTCTATGCTTTGTTGGTTGTAGCCGGTGATATGTTGGCCAATGAGTATAACAATATTGGGCGAGCCATTAGGCAACGATATGATGTCTCACGGTAGCTCCATTTCTGGTCCATACTCGATTGTTCTCCCAAGTGATACGGTGTCAATCAAGCATGATGACTTTCATTGGGCATCTCGTAAGGCCTCATCTCAAAGATGTCACAGTTTGGCCTGATTGCTTGCCTCGATTCTCTATAATTCGTTGGTTCTAGCCGATGATATGTTGGCCAACGAGTATAACATTATTGGATGAGCCATTAGGCGATGATATTATGTCTCATGGTAGCTCCATTCCTTGTCCATACTCGATTGTTCTCGCTTTAGGATACGGTGTCAATCAAGCATTATGACTTTCAATGGGCATCTCGTAAGGCCTCATCTCATAGGCGTCACAGTTTAGCCGGATTGCTTGACTCGCCTTGTCTATACTTCGTTGGTTCTAGCCGGTGATACGTTGGCCAATGAGTATAACAATATTGGACGAGCCATTAGGCAACGATATTATGTATCACGGTAGCTCCATTCCTTGTCCATACTCGATTGTTCTCGCTGGTGATACGGTGTCAATCAAACATGATGACATTCAATGGGCATCTCGTAATGCGTAATCTCACAGGCGTCACAGTTTGGAGTGATTGCTTGACTCGCCTTGTCTATACTTCGTTTGTTCTAGCCGGTGATACGTTGGTGAATGAGTATAATAATATTGGACGAGCCATTAGGCGATGATATGATGTATCACAGTAGCTCCATTCCATGTCCATACTTGTTTGTGCTCACCGGTGATACGGTGTGAATCAAGCATGATGACCTTGAATGGATATCTCGTAAGGCCTCATCTCATAGACGTCACAGTTTAGCCTGATTGCTTGACTCGCCTTGTCTATACTTCGTTGGTTCTAGCTGATGAAATGTTGTCCAATGAGTATAACAATGTTGGGCGAGCCATTAGGCGACGATATGATGTCTCACGGTAGCTCCATTTCTTGTCCATACTCGATTGTTCTCGCAAGTGATACGGTGTCAATCAAGCATGATGACTTTCAATGGGCATCTCGTAAGGCCTCATCTCATAGATTTCACAGTTTGGCCTGATTGCTTGACTCGCCTTGTCTATAATTCGTTGGTTCTACTCGGTGATATGTTGGCCAACGAGTATAACAATATTGGATGAGCCATTAGGCGACGACATGATGTCTCATGGTAGCTCCATTCCTTGTCCATACCCGATTGTTCTCGCAAGTGATACGATGTCAATCAAGCATGATGATTTTCAATGGGCATCTCGTAAGGCCTCATCTCATAGATGTCACAGTTTGGCCTGATTGCTTGACTCGCCTTGTCTATACTTCGTTTGTTCTAGCCGGTGATGTGTTGGCTAATGAGTATAATAATATTGGACGAGCCATTAGGCGACGATATGATGTCTCACGGTAGCTCCATTCCTTGTCCATACTTGATTGTTCTCGCTAGTGATATGGTGTCAATCAAGCATTATGACTTTCAATGGGCATCTCGTCAGGCCTCATCTCGTAGACGTCATAGTTTGGCCCGAGTGTTTGACTCGCCTTGTCTATACATCGTTGGTTCTAGTCGATGATATGTTGGCCAATGAGTATAACAATATTGGACGAGCCATCTGGCGACGATATTATGTATCACGGTACCTCCATGCCTTGTCCATACTCAATTGTTCTCGCTGGTGATATGGTGTCAATCAAACATGATGACATTCAATGGGCATGTCGTAAGGCTTCATCTCATAGATGTCACACTTTGGACCGATTACTTGACTCGCCTTGTCAATACTTCGTTGGTTCTAGACGGTGATACATTGGCCAATGAGTATAACAATATTGGACGAGCCATTAGGCGACGATATGATGTATCACAATAGCTCCATTGCATGTCCATACTTGTTTGTGCTCACCGGTGATACGGTGTCAATCTAGCATTATGAAATTGAATGGGTCTCTCGTAAGGCCTCATCTCATAGACTTCATAGTTTGGCCCGATTGCTTGACTTACCTGATCTATACTTCATTCGTTCTAGCCGATGATACGTTGGCCAATGAGTATAACAATATTGGACAAGCCAATAGGTGACAATATGATGTCTCATGGTACCTCCATTTCTTGTCCATACTCGATTGTTCTTGCTGGTGATACGGTGTCAATCAAGCATGATGACTTTCAATGGGCATCTCGTAAGGCCTCATCTCATAGACTTCATAGTTTGGGCCGATTGCTTGACTCGCCTTATCTATACTTCGTTGGTTCTAGCCGATGATACCTGGGCCAATGAGTATAACAATATTGGACGAGCCATTAGGCGATGATATCAGGTCTCGCGGTAGCTCCATTCCTTGTCCATACTCGATTGTTCTCGCTAGTGATACGGTGGAATCAAGCATGATGACATTGAATGAGTTTCTCGTAAGGCCTCATCTCATAGGCGTCACAGTTTAGCCCGATTGCTTGACTCGCCTTGTCTATACTTTGTTGGTTCTAGCCGGTGATACGTTGGCCAATGAGTATAACAATATTGGACGAGCCACTAGGCAACGATATTATGTATCACGGTAGCTCCATTCCTTGTCCATACTCGATTGTTCTTGCTGGTGATACGGTGTCAATCAAACAAGATGACATTCACTGGGCATCTCGTAAGGCGTCATCTCATAGGCGTCACAGTTTGAAGTGATTGCTTGACTCGCCCTGTCTATGCTTTGTTGGTAGTAGCCGGTGATATGTTGGCCAATGAGTATAACAATATTGGGCGAGCCATTAGGCGACGATATGATCTCTCATGGTAGCTCTATTCCTTGCCCATACTCGATTGTTCTCGCTAGTGATACGGTGTCAATCAAGCATTATGACTTTCAATGGGCATGTCGTAAGGCCTCATCTCATAGGCGTCACCGTTTAGCCTGATTGCTTGACTTGCCTTGTCTATACTTCGTTGGTTCTAGCCGGTGATACGTTGGCCAATGAGTATAATAGTATTGGACGAGCCATTAGGCGACGATGTGATGTCTCATGGTAGCTCCATTCCTTGTTCATACTCGATTGTGCTCATCGGTGATACGGTGTCCATCAAGCATGATGACTTCCAATGGGTATCTCGTAAGGCCTCATCTCACAGACGTCACAGTTTGGCCCGAGTGCTTGACTCGCCTTGTCTATGCTTTGTTGGTTGTAGCCGGTGATATGTTGGCCAATGAGTATAACAATATTGGGTGAGCCATTAGGCGATGATATGATGTCTCAAGGTAGCTCCATTTCTTGTCCATACTCAATTGTTCTCGCTAGTGATACGGTGTCAATCAAGCATTATGACTTTCAATGGGCATCTCGTAAGGCCTCATCTCATAGGCGTCACCGTTTAGCCTGATTGCTTGACTTGCCTTGTCTATACTTCGTTGGTTCTAGCCGGTGATACGTTGGCCAATGAGTATAATAGTATTGGACGAGCCATTAGGCGACGATATGATGTATCACAGTAGCTCCATTTCTTGTCCATACTCGATTGTTCTCGCTAGTGATACGGTGCAATCAAGCATGATGACATTGAATGAGTTTCTCATGAGGCGTCATCTCATAGACGTCACAGTTTGGCCCGATTGCTTGACTCGCCTTGTCTATGCTTTGTTGGTTGTAGCCGGTGATATGTTGGCCAATGAGTATAACAATATTGGGCGAGCCATTAGGCGATGATATGATGTCCCACGGTAGCTCCATTCCTTGTCCATACTCGATTGTTCTCGCTAGTGATACGGTGGAATCAAGCATGATGACTTTCAATGGGCATCTCGTAAGGCCTCATCTCATGGACTTCATAGTTTGGCCCGATTGCTTGACTCGCCTTATCTATACTTCGTTGGTTCTAGCCGATGATACCTGGGCCAATGAGTATAACAATATTAGACGAGCCATTAGGCGATGATATCAGGTCTCGCGGTAGCTCCATTCCTTGTCCATACTCGATTGTTCTCGCTAGTGATACGGTGGAATCAAGCATGATGACATTGAATGAGTTTCTCGTAAGGCCTCATCTCATAGGCGTCACAATTTAGCCCGATTGCTTGACTCGCCTTGTCTATACTTCGTTGGTTCTAGCCGGTGATACGTTGGCCAATGAGTATAACAATATTGGACGAGCCACTAGGCAACGATATTATGTATCACGGTAGCTCCATTCCTTGTCCATAATCGATTGTTCTTGCTGGTGATACGGTGTCAATCAAACAAGATGACATTCAGTGGGCATCTCATAAGGCGTCATCTCATAGGCGTCACAGTTTGGAGTGATTGCTTGACTCACCCTGTCTATGCTTTGTTGGTAGTAGCCGGTGATATGTTGGCCAATGAGTATAACATTATTGGGCGAGCCATTAGGCGACGATATGATCTCTCATGGTAGCTCTATTCCTTGCCCATACTCGATTGTTCTCGCTAGTGATACGGTGTCAATCAAGCATTATGACTTTCAATGGGCATGTCGTAAGGCCTCATCTCATAGGCGTCATAGTTTAGCCTGATTGCTTGACTCGCCTTGTCTACCCTTTGTTGGTTCTAGCCGGTGAAATGTTGTCCAATGAGTATAACAATGTTGGGCGAGCCATTAGGCGACGTTGTGATGTCTCATGGTAGCTCCATTCCTTGTCCATACTCGATTGTGCTCATCGGTGATACGGTGTCCATCAAGCATGATGACTTTCAATGGGTATCTCGTAAGGCCTCATCTCACAGACGTCATAGTTTGGCCCGAGTGCTTGACTCGCCTTGTCTATGCTTTGTTGGTTGTAGCCGGTGATATGTTGGCCAATGAGTATAACAATATTGGGTGAGCCATTAGGCGATGATATGATGTCTCAAGGTAGCTCCATTCCTTGTCCATACTCAATTGTTCTCGCTAGTGATACGGTGTCAATCAAGCATTATGACTTTCAATGGGCATCTCGTTAGACCTCATCTCATAGGCGTCACCGTTTAGCCTGATTGCTTGACTTGCCTTGTCTATACTTCGTTGGTTCTAGCCGGTGATACGTTGGCCAATGAGTATAACAATATTGGACGAGCCATTAGGCGATGATATGATGTATCACGGTAGCTCCATTCCATGTCGATACTTGTTTGTGCTCATCGGTGATACGGTGTCCATCAAGCATTATGAAATTGAATGGGTATCTCGTAAGGCCTCATCTCATAGACTTCATAGTTTGGCCCGAGTGCTTGACTCGCCTTATCTATACTTCGTTGGTTCTAGCCGATGATACATGGGCCAATGAGTATAACAATATTGCACGAGCCATTAGGCGATGACATCAGGTCTCACGGTAGCTCCATTCCTTGTCCATACTCGATTGTTCTCGCCGGTGATACGGAGTCAACCAAGCATCATGACATTGAATGGGTACCTCCTAAGGCCTCATCTCATAGACGTCACACTTTGGACCGATTGCTTGACTCGCCTTATCTATACTTCGTTGGTTCTAGACGGTGATACGTTGGCCAATGAGTTTAACAATATTGGACGAGCCATTAGGCGACGATATGATGTATCACAATAACTCCATTCCATGTCCATACTTGTTTGTGCTCGCCGGTGATACGGTGTCGATCAAGCATGATGACACTGAATGGGTATCTTGTAAGGCCTCATCTCATAGATGTCACAGTTTGGCCTGATTGCTTGACTCGCCTTGTCTATACTTCGTTGGTTCTAGCTGGTGATACGTTGGCCAATGAGTATAACAATATTGGACGAGCCATTAGGCTACGATATTATGTATCATGGTAGCTCCATTCCTTGTCCATACTCGATTGTTCTCGCTGGTGGTACGGTGTCAATCAAACATGATGACATTCAATGGTCATCGCGTAAGTGATGGTGGAATCAAGCATGATGACATTGAATGAGTTTCTCGTGAGGCGTCATCTCATAGACTTTACAGTTTGGCCCGATTGCTTGACTCGCCTTATCTATACTTCGTTGGTTCTAGCCGGTGATACGTTGGTGAATGAGTATAATAGTATTGGACGAGCCATTAGGCGACGATATGATGTATCACAGTAGCTCCATTTCTTGTCCATACTCGATTGTTCTCGCTAGTGATACGGTGGAATCAAGCATGATGACATTGAACGAGTTTCTCGTGAGGCGTCATCTCATAGACGTCACAGTTTGGCCCGATTACTTGACTCGCGTTATCTATACTTTGTTGGTTCTAGCCGGTGATACGTTGGCCAATGAGTTTAACAATATTGGACAAGCCATTAGGCGACAATATGATGTCTCACAGTACCTCTATTTCTTGTCCATACTCGATTGTTCTCGCTAGTGATACGGTGCAATCAAGCATGATGACATTGAATGAGTTTCTCATGAGGCGTCATCTCATAGACGTCACAGTTTAGCCCGATTGCTTGACTCGCCTTGTCTACGCTTTGTTGGTTGTAGCCGGTGATATGTTGGCCAATGAGTATTACAATATTGGGCGAGCCATTAGGCGACGATATGATGTCTCACGGTAGCTCCATTTCTTGTCCATACTCGATTGTTCTCGCAAGTGATACAGTGTCAATCAAGCATGATGACTTTCAATGGGTATCTCGTAAGGCCTCATCTCATAGACGTCACAGTTTGGCCCAATTGCTTGACTCGCCTTATCTATCCTTCGTTGATTCTAGCCGGTGATATGTTGGCCAATGAGTATAACAATATTGGACGAGCCATTAGGCAACGATATGATGTCTCACGGTAGCTCCATTTCTTGTCCATACTCGATTGTTCTCGCAAGTGATACGGTGTCAATCAAGCATGATGACTTTCATTGGGCATCTCGTAAGGCCTCATCTCAAAGATGTCACAGTTTGGCCTGATTGCTTGCCTCGATTCTCTATAATTCGTTGGTTCTAGCCGATGATATGTTGGCCAACGAGTATAACATTATTGGATGAGCCATTAGGCGATGATATTATGTCTCATGGTAGCTCCATTCCTTGTCCATACTCGATTGTTCTCGCTTTAGGATACGGTGTCAATCAAGCATTATGACTTTCAATGGGCATCTCGTAAGGCCTCATCTCATAGGCGTCACAGTTTAGCCGGATTGCTTGACTCGCCTTGTCTATACTTCGTTGGTTCTAGCCGGTGATACGTTGGCCAATGAGTATAACAATATTGGACGAGCCATTAGGCAACGATATTATGTATCACGGTAGCTCCATTCCTTGTCCATACTCGATTGTTCTCGCTGGTGATACGGTGTCAATCAAACATGATGACATTCAATGGGCATCTCGTAAGGCCTCATCTCACAGACGTCACAGTTTGGCCCGAGTGCTTGACTCGCCTTGTCTATGCTTTGTTGGTTGTAGCCGGTGATATGTTGGCCAATGAGTATAACAATATTGGGTGAGCCATTAGGCGATGATATGATGTCTCAAGGTAGCTCCATTTCTTGTCCATACTTGTTTGTGCTCACCGGTGATACGGTGTCAATCAAGCGTGATGACATTGAATGGATATCTCGTAAGGCCTCATCTCATAGACGTCACAGTTTAGCCTGATTGCTTGACTCGCCTTGTCTAGCCGGTGAAATGTTGTCCAATGACTATAACAATGTTGGGCGAGCCATTAGGCGACGATATGATGTCTCATGGTACCTCTATTTCTTGCCCATACTCGATTGTTCTCGTTGGTGATACGGTGCAATCAAGCATGATGACATTGAATGGGTTTCTCGTAAGGCCTTATCTCATAGACGTCAAAGTTTGGGCCGATTGCTTGACTCGCCTTATCTATACTTCATTGGTTCTAGCGGGTGATACGTTGGCCAATGAGTATAACAATATTGGACGAGCCATTAGGCAACGATATGATGTCTCATGGTAGCTCCATTCCTTGTCCGTACTCGATTGTTCTCGCAAGTGATACGGTGTCAATCAAGCATTATGACTTTCAATGGGCATCTCATAAGGCCTTATCTCATAGACGTCATAGTTTGGCCCGATTGCTTGACTCGCCTTGTCTATGCTTTGTTGGTTGTAGCCGGTGATATGCTGGCCAATGAGTATAACAATATTGGGCGAGCCATTAGGCGACGATATGATGTCTCACGGTAGCTCCATTTCTTGTCCATACTCGATTGTTCTCGCAAGTGATACGGTGTCAATCAAGCATGATGACTTTCAATGCGCATCTCGTAAGGCCTCATCTCATAGATGTCACAGTTTGGCCTGATTGCTTGACTCGCCTTGTCTATAATTCGTTGGTTCTACTCGGTGATATGTTGGCCAACGAGTATAACAATAATGGATGAGCCATTAGGCGACGACATGATGTCTCATGGTAGCTCCATTCCTTGTCCATACTCGATTGTTCTCGCAAGTGATACGGTGTCAATCAAGCATGATGACTTTCAATGGGCATCTCGTAAGGCCTCATCTCATAGATGTCACAGTTTGGCCTGATTGCTTGACTCGCCTTGTCTATACTTCGTTTGTTCTAGCCGGTGATGTGTTGGCTAATGAGTATAATAATATTGGACGAGCCATTAGGCGACGATATGATGTCTCACGGTAGCTCCATTCCTTGTCCATACTTGATTGTTCTCGCTAGTGATATGGTGTCAATCAAGCATTATGACTTTCAATGGGCATCTCGTCAGGCCTCATCTCGTAGACGTCATAGTTTGGCCCGAGTGCTTGACTCGCCTTGTCTATACATCGTTGGTTCTAGTCGATGATATGTTGGCTAATGAGTATAACAATATTGGACGAGCCATCAGGCGACGATATTATGTATCACGGTACCTCCATGCCTTGTCCATACTCAATTGTTCTCGCTGGTGATACGGTGTCAATCAAACATGATGACATTCAATGGGCATGTCGTAAGGCCTCATCTCATAAACGTCACACTTTGGACCGATTGCTTGACTCGCCTTGTCAATACTTCGTTGGTTCTAGACGGTGATACATTGGCCAATGAGTATAACAATATTGGACGAGCCATTAGGCGACGATATGATGTATCCCAATAGCTCCATTGCATGTCCATACTTGTTTGTGCTCACCAGTGATACGATGTCAATCTAGCATTATGAAATGGAATGGGTCTCTCGTAAGGCCTCATCTCATAGACTTCATAGTTTGGCCCGATTGCTTGACTTACCTGATCTATACTTCGTTCGTTCTAGCCGATGATACGTTGGCCAATGATGTCTCATGGTACCTCTATTTCTTGTCCATACTCGATTGTTCACGCTAGTGATATGGTGGAATCAAGCATGATGACATTGAATGGGTTTCTCGTAAGGCCTCATCTCACAGACGTCACAGTTTGGCCCGATTGCTTGACTCGCCTTATCTATACTTCTTTGGTTCTAGCCAGTGATACGTTGGCCAATGAGTATAACAATATTGGACGAGCCATTAGGCGACTATATTATGTATCATAGTAGCTCCATTTCTTGTCCATACTCAATTGTTCTCGCTGGTGATATGGTGTCAATCAAACATGATGACATTCAATGGGCATGTCATAAGGCCTCATCTCATAGATGTCATACTTTGGCCCAATTTCTTGACTCGCCTTGTCTATACTTTGTTGGTTCTAGTCGGTGATACGTTGGCCAATGAGTTTAACAATATTGGACGAGCCATTAGGCGACAATATGATGTCTCACGGTACCTCTATTTCTTGCCCATACTCGATTGTTCTCGTTGGTGATACGGTGCAATCAAGCATGATGACAATGAATGGGTTTCTCATAAGGCCTCATCTCAAAGATGTCACAGTTTGGCCCGATTGCTTGACTCGCCTTATCTATACTTCTTTGGTTCTAGCCGGTGATACGTTGGCCAATGAGTATAACAATATTGGACGAGCCATTAGGCGACTATATTATGTATCATGGTAGCTCCATTTCTTGTCCATACTCGATTGTTCTCGCTGGTGATATGGTGTCAATCAAGCATGATGACATCCAATGGGCATCTCGTAAGGCCTCATCTCATAGATGTCATAGTTTGGCCCTATTGCTTGACTCGCCTTATCTATACTTTGTTTGTTCTAGTCGGTGATACGTTGGCCAATGAGTTTAACAATATTGGACGAGCCATTAGGTGATGATATGATGTATCACAGTAGCTCCATTCCATGTCCACACTTGTTTGTGCTCACCGGTGATACGGTGTCAATCAAGCATGATGACATAGAATGGGTGTCTCCTAAGGCCTCATCTCACTGACATCACAGTTTGGCCCGATTGCTTGACTCGCCTTATCTATACTTCGTTGGTTCTAGCCGGTGATATGTTGGCGAATCACTATAACAATATTGGACAAGCCATTAGGCGACGATATGATGTCTCACGGTAGCTCCATTCCTTGTACATACTTGATTGTTCTCGCTAGTGATACATTGTCAATCAAGCATTATGACTTTCAATGGGCATCTCGTAAGGCCTCATCTCATAGACGTCGCAGTTTGGCTCGATTGCTTCACTCGCCTTATCTATACTTTGTTGGTTCTAGCCGGTGATGCGTTGGCCAATGAGTATAACAATATTGGACGAGCCATTAGGTGACAATATGATGTCTCACGGTACCTCTATTTCTTGCCCATACTCGATTGTTCTCGTTGGTGATACGGTGCAATCAAGCATGATGACAATGAATGGGTTTCTCATAAGGCCTCATCTCATAGATGTCACAGTTTGGCCCGATTGCTTGACTCGCCTTATCTATACTTCTTTGGTTCTAGCCAGTGATACGTTGGCCAATGAGTATAACAATATTGGACGAGCCATTAGGTGATGATATGATGTATCACAGTAGCTCCATTTCTTGTCCATACTCGATTGTTCTCGCTGGTGATATGATATCAATCAAACATGATGAAATTCAATGGGCATCTCGTAAGGCCTTATCTCATAGACGTCATAGTTTGGCCTGATTGCTTGACTCGCCTTGTCTATAGTTCGTTGGTTCTAGTCGGTGATACGTTGGCCAATGAGTATAACAATATTGGACGAGCCATTAGGCAACAATATGATGTCTCATGGTACCTCTATTTCTTGCCCATACTCGATTGTTCTCGTTGGTGATACGGTGCAATCAAGCATGATGACATTGAATGGGTTTCTCGTAAGGCCTTATCTCATAGACGTCACAGTTTAGGCCGATTGCTTGACTCGCCTTATCTATACTTCATTGGTTCTAGCGGGTGATACGTTGGCCAATGAGTATAACAATATTGGACGAGCCATTAGGCAACGATATCAGGTCTCGTGGTAGCTCCATTCCTTGTCTGTACTCGATTGTTCTCGCTGGTGATACGGTGTTAATCAAGCATGATGACACTCAATGGGCATCTCGTACGGCCTTACCTCATAGACGTCACAGTTTGGCTCTATTGCTTGACTCGCCTTGTCTATACTTTGTTGGTTCTAGCCAGTGATATGTTGGCCAATGAGTATAACAATATTGGATGAGCCATTAGGCGACGATATGATGTGTCATAGTAGCTCCATTCCTTGTCCATACTCGATTCTTCTCGCTGGTGATACGATGTCAATCAAGCATGATGACATTGAATGGGTATATCGTAAGGCCTTATCTCATAGACGTCACAGTTTGGCCTGGTTGCTTGACTCGTCTTGTCTATACTTCATTAGTTCTAGCCGGTGACATGTTGGCTAATAAGTATAACAATATTGGACGAACCATTAGGTGATGATATTATGTTTTCACGGTAGCTCCATTCCTTGTCCATACTCGATTGTTCCCACTGGTGATACGATTTCAATGAAGCATTATGACCTTCAATGGGCATCTCATAAAGCTATTGGTAGTCTTTATTTTCCTTTTTAGACTACCAAGTAACCTACAAAGCATGAAATTCTTGGAAGGAATCTTAATAAACCTTATTAAAACTAATTAGTTCCATGAGTTTTGGTTAGATTTGTTTTTGCAGGTACAAAAGGAGCCAAAAAATGCAAAAACATGAAGAAACACCCCTTCGGCTGGTCACACTAGAAAACAGCCGGCCGACAAGGTAGTTTATGGCCAAAATCAGCACCCGGCTCTGTCTTTCTGACAGATCAAGGGCTGGCAGGGTAATCAGTCACCCAGATCATCACCCGGCTAAGTCATCAGAGTCATCACCCGGATGAAGACCGGAAGCCTAACCGGTTGCTCAGACGACCACCCGACCAATCAAACCAGGGTCATGGTGCAGCTGATCATCTGACCTGGTCGACCATTTTCTACTCCCGGACCAAAAGTTATGAAAAGTGGCAAAATGGAGAGGGCTCAAGTGGCCTAATCGGGAAAAGTCAAGGGGTGACCCGGAGTGGGTCGACACCCGACACGGGCCGCCGCCCAGCCTGGCTTGCCACCCGGCCTTGGCCGTCGCTCGACATCGGGTTACCTCCCAGGGTAGCCAAGCCACTAGGCCCAAGAAACCTACCGCCCCCAAAAGAAGAGAGTCGCTGGGTACCGAGACATCAACCGTCATCAAGGCAAAATCTGAACCATCCAAGAGGAGTCGGTCGGGAACCGACATAATCCAAAGGGCGCCTCGCATGCATGGCCGCCCGGCCTAGCCCACTGCTCGACGGACTGACTTTGGCCTACCGACTCCCCATCACCTATAAATACTTCCCGGCCCATTGCCACGAGGAGGGTTGGAGAAATTTGAGAGGAAGAGCATTTTTAGTCCAAGATTTTACCCAAGTAGAGAGTAAAGGTGTAGGAGAAGGAGTTCAGGATGCTGGCCCTTTCAACCTGTGCCTCAGGGATGAAGCTCCTGCGAGAGTAGTCTCCTTCGTGTTCGGGGCCGGGTAACATGTAGTTAAACTCTTGTCCAAGTAACAAAGTGAGTTTTCTATCCTTTTTATCTGCGGGATCCTCATGCATAGCCTTTTATTCCTTTCTAGCATTAATTTGTTATGCTTACCAATTCTAGAGCTGGTATGAAAGTCTAAGTGTATACGCGGTGTTTAGACTTAGTTTTCTTGGGATTGCATTCGTCTCCACGGACTGTGTGGCAGGCGGCAGGTGGTGACAACCTTGTCTGTCCAATATTATAATCCACCACGTTCGGGAAGTCTCAAGCAGGGTTGTCTAGCGATAGCATACCCACTAGTACATGAGGTTAGTTATCGACCCTTACTAGTGGATTGTTTTCGTGCCCCAAAGCAGATAAATTGAAATAAGATCTCATCAAATTACTTAGCGGGAGTTTACTTTATCAGATTACCTGGCCCGAGGACCTCTTTGCCTTCCGACACACAGTCATAACGACTCTGGCACACCTTGCCAACACCATTCACCAAAACATGGGTACCTACTATACCCACTCACACTTCAAGGATTTGCTATTATCAAGAGCCCAAAGAATTAGTGTGCCATGACCAGTGACGACGGACATCCGAATGGTTTAGGGTTAACTCTATAGAGCTTAGTACGTTGTACCCACAGGTTATGCGCTCTTGCACACGAAGACACATAACGCTCCCGCTTCACCCAGGTATGCCCACAAGTCCACCACGGAGCTCAGGGATTCCACGTCAATGACACTTAGTCATATCCCCGCACTTTGACACACAATCATATAATCTTGCCAAGTACTAGACTTATCACCACTTTCATCACCACCAACCCCTGAGTCCATTCCTACTTCACCGGGTGATACTTCCTTGCTGCGTAACCTAGGTTCCATATTAGTCCTGCCCATACAGGTTCTGTGGTCATACTGAAAATATCACCAAGGTGGGGTCTTGCTATCGGTTCTTATGCGACAGGGCGAGCACTCGTTCACGACAGGTGGACCTACCCCAAAGACACCATCACCAAGTATTCTGCACCAGTACTAAGTGGTCTCACCCACGGCCAAGTCTATCCCATCCAACTTCATCTCCACAAAGTTGATTTAACACCCATCCGTTTGCACGCACACCACCAAACACATTTTTATTCATTTTGTAAAACATTGTAGTGTAAAGGTATGGTGATACGAATCACAGGGTCCTAAGCGTATACTAGCAAGGGGGCGTCGTCATTAGCGAGGCTATTGATAACTTCCTAGGTTTATCAAGGTACTGGGATAACAATTGCGGCCAATCAAGGATCTAACAATCATATCTTATATAGGCAATAAGAACGTTAGTTTTCACACAAGTGGTTTTCAACTAAGCAATCATAAAGTGATAAGGGAAAGGAATATGGTAAGGTTCAAAGTTTTGCGGAAAAAGCGCGGATGCAGGGGCTTACTATAGAAGCCAGGGGGTTTCCAAGTGAGGAAATAGTTTTATCATTTTTGGTTGGTTGGACCTAAGGGAGATTGCAATCAATCCCAACAGTTCCCATATTTTAGTCGAGAATAATGCATATAAGAAGTAGGCTCTAAGTTGGGTGCATTTTCAAAATAATGGGAGCAATCATGATCAAGGAATAGGTAGAGGTTGCCTCAAAACGCTATCCGTCTTGACTAGTCTTCGCGTTTCTGGTCCTTATGCTTTTTTGCGGAGTCAGGGTCTTTAGGTCCTTTCTTCTAGCTTGTGCTTCAGGCTCGTACGTAGATACTAGGTCTCCTGGTGCTTCCTTAGATTCCATATTGCCTAACGGATAGAACTATGTCTTATAAGTAAACTATCCCAAAATAAAATAAAAGAAATAAGTAATAACCAAATAAACTCCAAATAAATCAAGCAAAAGAAACTTACTGCGAAAAATAGTGTAGGAGTTGGGCTAGGGACGACTTATAAGGTTTTGGGTAGAGGTTATGGGTAGTACCACTGGTACTCATCGAGATGAACCCGTGAGCGAAAGAATCGCTCAAAACAGAGCTACGGTTTGAAAGTTATGACTTTTTAAAGGTTCCAGGGGCTTGGTGGTAAAAGTGGAGGGCTGAAATGTCCTTACAAAAAAGTTGAGGGTCTTTTCTGTAAAATACCTAGGCTTAAACATAGTTAAACAGAAGCTTGGTGGCTTAAGTGTAAATAGGCCAGAACGGTTTCTAGGGTTTAATGTGTAATTAGGAAGGACTATAGGGGCCTCGATGTAAAATTACATGGTCTAGATGCTATTTAATATTAAGTCGAGGGCTAACTTATAACTATTCCAAAGTCCTGGGGTCTAAGTGTGAAGATATTGGACCTAGTCATTATTTAAATTCAATCTAAGGGCTGATCCATACGCCACCCGGACTTGATAGATTAGGAGGGATACACTTCTCATTCCTTGTGGAAATCGATACTCTGGAAGACACCCGGGTGAAGGCTACGTCGGCATCTATATGCTAGCAGATTTTTCTGCTAGGCCTAAGAATTGCCAACAAGCTTTCTGGCGCCGGTGCTGGGGAACGGTAGCTGTGCCACTCCGAATCCCGTCTCGTCCGCTAGTTTTTCTTTATTTGAAGTAATCACGGGTTATCCCCGGGTAGGGGTGTCACACTTGTTGATCCATCGGGTCTAGGTTAGTTGTACTCTTATTCACGACTTGTTGATCCGAAGAGTCAGAGTCCCATGGGAATTGATAGTATTATTTAGCAATGTAAGTGTAGTACTTAGATTGGTAAATAATTTTGTGTGCTTGGTTACCCCCACGAATAGGAATAGATCCGGTAGTAAGGATTTCATTACTATTGTCACATGACTTTTGGACTGGCATAGGGACTTGATAGCTCTATTGTCACATGTCTAAGTATAGGGTTGCTGGTAGATGGTGACAGCCCCGCTGTGCTTAATCCTCCCTGTTTTGGCTTAACATAGGATTTAGGCTTGTAAGTGTTGCATGTATCTAACCAATAGATAGGAATATAGATGTACATCGGGAGCCATCTTGACTATTCTTAAACCCACTTAACCTAGGCTTTGTACTAATGTTAGATTGGATTATTCTATGTGTCACACTACCTATTATCTTTATTATCCTTGCCCCTATCAATGACTTTGGTATATTATTAGTTATATGGTTATGAAAAAGCTATCTCTTTGACTGCAACCTTCCCTTTGGAAAACATTAAATGACAGCCATTGGCGTAATCCAATAGTGAAAGGCTACAATGAGATGTTTGTGCGCTTGCGGGTTTAACGTACCCACACTAACCATCTATTGAGTTCTACCAACAAGTACTTCTGGCGCCTTGCCCAGGTCTCTTTGTTTGGTGTGACTTAGCAGATGTCAACAATCAACACTTTGCAATACATCTTTATTATGCTCCTCCTCATCTCATGGTTCTTTCATTGCTTCAGATTCCATGATTTTTGATAGTACATCCTTGGCTTTTGATACATCTCTATCTATAAAATTTCCCCAGATAGACGATCAAGATAATCTGCAGAAGTTCTACACAAGGACATATAGAATGTTTGCATAATAATAGCATGTGTGAATCCTAAATCTGGGCCGGTTGTTAGCAAATAATTAAATATTTTCCAAGCTCTACCCAATGATTCACTGTCCAAGAGAGCAAAATTGATGATATCTCTTCTTAACTCATGAATCCTAGGTAGAGGAAAAGATCTTATGCAAAAATGTTTAAATAACTCCCCCCAATTAACTTTCACATCAATTTTGACGCGAGAATACCATGTTTTTGCTTTACTAATGAGTGAGAACAGGAAGAGCATCCATTGATTCCAATCTTCATGAATACCTATAAACTTGAATGCTAAGCATATCACTTCATGATTCTTCATATGAAGATATAGATTTTCTTCTTTTGCTCTTGAGAACTGGTTCTTGTCAACCATCATGATTAGTGTTGGGTTCAGCTTATTTTCTTTTGCTTCTTTTTTGACATCAGACTTTGGCAGATTGAATTGATCTGCATTAGGCATGATATGGCTCTACAACGTCTCAATGACACCTGTGAAACCCATGTTGACAAAAAAAAAACAAAAACACTAGAAAAAGGTCACTTACAGATTTAATAGCAAAAATCAAAGTAAATAAACAAACTGACTTGTTCCCTGGCAATGGCACCAGAAATGAATATAAATGGTAGTCAAATCAAGCACCAAGAATATATTCATGTCCATATAAGATCAGAATACATTCGATAGGAGGAATAGACAAAATTTTGACTACTATGAAGGTTTTTTTACTAGATAAACATGTCAGGCCCATGGCAGTATTGGGCGTTGGACAAAATAAGATCCAGATTATACACAAAATGCCCTATCCGGGAACCAAAAGTGCTCATGTGCGTCTAAGGCGTGCGCCTACTATGGACACAGTGGTACGCTGCAGTAGCTATAAATCCTCTAGTTTGCAAAATGAATGTGGGATTAATTCAGCTTTTAGCAAGTCTCGCTGTCCTAACAACATAATTTTGGAAACTAGGATTTGACGGCGCTAGTAGAGTGCCGTCGTGCGCGTAGTTGCACCCAGATGAGCCATCAGCATATGTGTCTACTTGGCAGCGCTACCAGCCGCCAAAAGTGTCGCCCAGCATCCATTAGTGCCCCATCAACCATCAGAGATGTCGTCGTGCCTCTAGTGGCAGCGCCACCATCTATCGAAGATGTCGCCGCTCCTTTAGGGCCGCCGCCACACGTCCAGGGGCAGTGTTACCTGCCGCCAAAGGTGTCGCCTGTCACACCCATTTTAAGAAACAAAACGGGTGCAGCCATACGTGTGCTGATGAGGACATCAACAACATACGAATAATGACGACGGAAGATGGCGCGCCAAACCAAGCTGTCACGCCTCCACCTCTCGTCGTCGCGCCTCCTCGAGTTACGGATCCATCTTCTAACAAGACGACGACGTACAAGGGCCCAATCACTAGAGCTCGAGCCCAGGAATTGAAGACGGTTTTGATGCTAAGGAACGACGGCCCAAGATGATGTCGCCCGAAGGCCCACGTGGCCCAAGTCGCACGACTCCCTCTCCACCGCATGCCTCTCCACTTCAGCCGGTCCTAGATGCCTCGTTCTCCCCCTATATAGTCAAGGGCTGCGCCCCTTGTAATCTTTGAGATTTGTTTTAAGTTTAGCTTAGCTATACATCCGTCTCTCGACGTGAATTCAGAACTCCACCTTCGTGCAATACATCAGATTGCTCGCCTCTAATTCTTGCTCGTTCTTCGATTGCGCGTAAGAATTGATCCTCGTGATCAGGTTGATCTTGTTTACCACAAGGTTAATAACCTCCGGAAGTTGGTTCAGCGATTGCATTGGCGCTTCGGCATGCTCGTCGTGGTCGGATCGTGAGGGTCAACATCCACTAAATCAAAGTTATCTCCACTCGCCGAAAGATCGGGCACTCTACACCTATCAAGTGGTATCAGATTCCAGTGTTTCTTGGTGAGTTTTATCCAAGTCCACATAAACCGAAAACTACAAAAAAAAAGTTTACCCCAGTACGGTTTTGAGCCTCGCACTTTCGTTCAATAATTTGCGTTGTTGAGTTTTTGTGCTTTCGCTTTTGATCGTTGCTGGTACTCTGTGTTTCATCGTTTTCTTCCTATCATCGTCGTATCCTTCCGCCGTGCCGTTTGTTTTCACCACCACAGTTTGCTTTCCGCCGCATCTGTTTACCCCGTCTCGCTTGCCAAGTTTTTCCCCTGCACCGTGAGTCCGGGTCAATCACTGCCTCGACGATTGAGTCCTACTCAGTTACGTCGTGACCCGCTCGCCTCGCTGATCGAGTCCTACTCGGTTACGTCGTGACCCGCTCGCCTCGCCCTGTGTTTAGTTCTGTTCGATTTTGTGTGTCCCGCTCGCCTTGCTGATCGAGTCCTACTCGGTTACGTCGTGACCCGCTCGCCTCGCCCTGTGTTTGTTTCTGCTCGGTTTCTTTTAATTACCGTTCTACCCCTGCCTAAAAAAAAAAGCGCTTCTGCTTAATTGCTTATTTGAGGTCTCATTGTTTATATTTTCAGCAAAAAGTATAAAAAAAGAGAAAAAAAAGAAAAAAGAGAAAAAAAAGAGAAAAAAAAAGAAAAAAAAAAGAGTGGCCGAGCAACACAGGCGACGCGTTCTTGCTGCACTTTGTTTTGATCCTTCTTCCTTCCTCTTGCACTTGTACCGGCAGCAATTTTTTCGCGTTTAGCACCATTATTCAGCTTTGCAGTTATTGTTTGAATTGTGCTAACCCTTGGATTGAGTGCAGCCTCCTAGCCCCACAAATTTTCTACTACGAGCAGGTTTTTGTTTCACCACGCAATCGCTCCTCCAATCTTCCACCGGTTTTACCTGTGGTTGCAGTTCACGCTTGCGTGCTTGGGAAGGACGGGTAAGAATTTGATAACAGCTTTTTGATTGAGCTTTTCATCCACCACTCACCTCTCGTTGTAGGATTCCGCTTTTTTTTGTGTTGCTTGTGTTTCTATGGCAGAAAACAGCTCGAAGTCGGAGGAGCTCACCCTCCAGGATGTCCAGGCACAGGTTGATGGTCTACAAAACGACATGAAGACGATGCACGAGAGACTTGACTCTACGGTCACTTCGTCGAATGAGCGTTTTGATCAACTGGACCTTGCTGATACGGCTGCCCGCACCACGCTCGCGACGATAATGACTCGTCTTGAGGCAATGTCGACGCAGCTTGGGACCATGACGACGCAGCTCACGGAGTTGCAACATGCACGTGACTACGGCGCCGACACCGAGAAGGACGACAACAATCGCCGTGGTCGTGCTCGTAGGGTACATGTTCCTATTAATGATTCTTTTGCCAAAATAAAATTTCGTATTCCCACTTTTAATGGCAAATATGATCCGGGTGCTTATCTTGATTGGGAATTAGAGGTTGAACAAAAGTTTGCATGCCATGATATTCCTGCTAATTTATAAGTTAAAGCTGCTATTAGTGAATTTACTGAATTTGCTTTACTTTGGTGGCGTGAGTATAGACAAAGATATCCTGATAATATTCCAGCCACTTGGACGGCATTAAAAGCTGCTAGGCGTCATCGTTTTGTGCCGTCATATTATGCTAGAGATTTGCTTAATCAAATGCAGTGTTTTCAACAAGGTTCACTTTCCGTAGAGAATTATTATCAAGCTTTGCAAAAGGGTATGATTCACTGTGGTTTAGTTGAACTGGATGAGGCTGCTATGGCTCGCTTTAGGGGTGGGTTAAATCGTGAAATTCAGAACATTCTTGATTATAAGCATTATGATGATATGACCACCTTATTTGAATATGCTTGTAAAGCTGAACGTGAAGTGCAGGATTGACAATCTTCGTCAAGACCTAACATTTTTGTAGGATCCAAGACGCCTTCTGCTCCACGGCCGACACCTCCTTCCACGTCGCGCGACCACTCCTCGACCACGTCCAAGTCGAGTGCTCCATCCACGGCCAAATCTGCCTCGATCATGCCGTCCTCCTCGTCGTCTGGACGAGCTCGTGATATTCAGTGTCACCGTTGCCGAGGATTTGGTCATGTGATACACGATTGTCCAAATAAACGAACTATGTTGATTCATGACGACGGTGGGTATTCTTCTGCTAGTGATTCTGAGGATATTCAGCAGACTATGCTAGCCACTAATCATGCAGATAATACGAAGCTTCATGTCGACTCTAGTGCCGCCGACAGGTATGCAACTCTTGTTGTGCAGCGTGTTCTTAGTACACAGGTCGTTCAGGATGAAAAGCATCAGTGCCACAACATTTTTCATATCAAAGGCGTTGTGCAAGAACGAGCGGTGCGTATAATCATCGATGATGGCAGTTGCAACAATTTGGCTAGTACGACCTTGGTGGAGCAGTTGGCATTGCCAACAAGGAAGCATCCACATCCTTATCACGTTCAATGGCTTAAAGATGGCGGCAAAATAAGGGTAACGCGCTCGGTACGTGTTCCTTTCTCTCTTGGCGCCAATTCTGATTTTGTAGATTGTGATGTTGTTCCAATGGAAGCATGCTCTTTGTTGCTTGGCCGTCCTTGGCAATATGACGTTGATAGTGTTCATCATGGTCGCTCCAATTATTATTCCTTCATGTTTAAGGGTCAGAAAATTGTTATTCATCCTATGACACCTGAACAAGTTCTTAAAGATGATATTGCTCGAGCGACAAAAGCTGCAAAATTAGTTATATCGCCTCCTGTTGCACCTGTTCAACATGAGATCAAATTGAATAACCCTATCTTGCTTGCTACACGTGCTGATTTTAATGAATTACATGATGCTAATCTGCTTTGCTATGCGCTAGTTTGCTCTCGTATGCTTGTTTCACTAGATGAGGCGCCTATGTTGCATATTCCTCCTGCTGTTGCTAACCTTTTGTAGGAGTATAAAGATGTTTTCCCACTGAATTGCCGCCGGGTCTTCCTCCTATTTGTGGCATAAAACATCAGATTGATTTAATTCCAGGCGCGCAGCTTCCTAATCGCGCCTCGTACCGCACAAATCCTGAGGAGACGAAAGAAATTTAGCGTCAAGTGTAGGCATTGCTTGATAAAGGTTACATTCGTGAGTCTCTCAGCCCTTGTTCGGTTCCTATTTTGCTTGTTCCTAAGAAAGATGGTTCTTGGCGTATATGTGTAGATTGTCGTGCAATTAACAATATTACAATTCGTTATCAATATCCTATACCACGCCTTGATGATATGCTTGATGAACTTAGTGGTGCCACAATTTTCTCTAAGGTTGATTTGCGTAGTGGTTACCATCAAATAAGAATGAAATTAGGAGATGAATGGAAAACGGCTTTTAAAACTAAATTTGGCTTGTATGAATGGTTGGTTATGCCGTTTGGATTGTCTAATGCTCCTAGCACTTTTATGCGCTTAATGAATGAAGTTCTTCGGCCTTTCATTGGAATATTTGTTGTTGTCTATTTTGATGATATCCTTATATACAGCAAATCCATGAATGAGCATTTAGATCATTTGCGTGCTGTTTTTGATGCTTTGCGTGCTGCTCACTTGTATGGGAACATGGAAAAATGCACTTTTTGCACGCAACGTGTTTCGCTTCTTGGATATGTTGTTACTCCACCGGGCATTGAGGTCGATAGCAGTAAGGTGGACGCCATTCAGAGTTGGCCCCAACCGACGACGGTCACACAGGTTCGCAGTTTTCTTGGTCTTGCAGGCTTCTATCGTCGTTTTGTGCGGGATTTCAGTTCTATTGCTGCACCATTACATGAGCTGACCAAGAAGGGTGTGCCATTTGAGTGGGGCGCACCACAAGACGACGCATTCAACACTTTAAAGGAACGGTTAACTCATGCTCCTCTCTTACAATTGCCTAATTTTGATAAAGTGTTTGAATTGGAATGTGATGCTAGTGGAATTGGTTTGGGTGCTGTTTTGTTGCAAGATCATAAACCCATTGCTTATTTTAGTGAGAAGTTAAGTGGTGCTGCTCTTAAATATTCCACTTATGATAAAGAACTTTATGCTTTAGTAAGAACTTTGCAAACATGGCAGTATTATTTATGGCCTCGTGAATTTATTATTCATTCTGATCATGAGGCTTTGAAACATATTAGAACCCAAAGTAATCTGAATCGTCGTCATGCTAAATGGGTTGAATTTATT
Source organism: Eleusine indica (assembly GCA_030378355.1). Taxonomy (NCBI): domain Eukaryota; kingdom Viridiplantae; phylum Streptophyta; class Magnoliopsida; order Poales; family Poaceae; genus Eleusine; species Eleusine indica. The sequence continues at coordinate 33,433,357 of CM059495.1, read as the reverse complement.
GAATCTTTTCCATACATCATTAAACATAAAAACGGGAAGGAAAATGTGATTGCCGATGCTTTGTCTCGTCGTTATATGATGCTGTCCCAATTAGACTTTAAAATCTTTGGTTTGCAAGCTTTGAAAGATCAATATGTGAATGATGCTGATTTTTATGATATTATGATGCATTGTAAGGATGGCAAACCTTGGGGCAAATTTCATATGCAGGATGGGTTCCTGTTTCGTGCTAACAAGCTGTGTATTCCAGCTAGCTCGGTTCGTCTTTTGTTGTTACAGGAGGCGCATGGAGGTGGTCTTATGGGTCACTTCGGAGTTTTCAAGACACATGAGGTGTTGACCGACCAATTCTTTTGGCCACGGATGCGCCGTGATGTTGAGCGCCTTGTTGCACGCTGTACTACATGTCAAAAAGCTAAATCTCGTTTGGGTAATCATGGTTTGTATATGCCCTTGCCTGTTCCCTCTTCTCCTTGGCATGATATTTCAATGGATTTTGTTTTGGGATTGCCTCGCACTAAGAAGGGGAGGGATAGTATTTTTGTGGTTGTTCATCGTTTCTCTAAAATGGCTCACTTTATACCTTTTTATAAAACTGATGATGCCTCAAATGTTGCTGAATTGTTCTTTAGAGAGATTGTTAGATTGCATGGAATTCCTAAAACAATTGTCTCTGATCGTGATGCTAAGTTTCTTAGTCATTTTTGGCGTTCTCTTTGGAATAAATTAGGAACTAAGCTGCTGTTTAGTACTACTTGTCATCCTCAAACTGATGGGCAAACTGAGGTAGTAAATAGAACTTTGTCTGCTATGCTTAGAGCTGTTTTAGATAAAAATTTGAGACGCTAGGAAGATTGCTTACCTCATGTTGAATTTGCTTATAATCGTGCTACACATTCTGCCACTAAGATGTGTCCTTTTGAGGTTGTTTATGGCTATGTTCCTAAGGCGCCTGTTGATTTGTTTCCTATTGATGTTGAAGATGAACCACATCTTGATGCTCTTGCTCATATTGATCACATGAAACAATAGCATGAAGAAACACAACACAACATTGCCATTGCTAATAAAAAGTATCAAGTTGCTGGTAGTAAAGGTAGCAAACATATTTCTTTTGAACCTAGTGATTTGGTTTGGTTGCACTTGCGTAAAGATAGATTTCCTACTTTACGTCGTTCTAAACTAATGCCTCATGCTGCTGGTCCTTTTAAAGTGCTAACCAAGATTAACGATAATGCTTATGTTCTTGACTTGCCCATGGAGTTTGGTGTTTCCACTAGTTTTAATGTTGCAGATATGAAACCATACTTGGGTGAGGATGATGAGTTGCCGTCGAGGACGACTTCACTTCAAGAAGGGGAGGATGATGAGGACATCAACGACATACGAATAATGACGACGGAAGATGGCGCGCCAAACCAAGCTGTCATGCCTCCACCTCTCGTCGTCGCGCCTCCTCGAGTTACGGATCCATCTTCTAACGAGACGACGACGTACAAGGGCCCAATCACTAGAGCTCGAGCCCAGGAATTGAAGACGGTTTTGATGCTAAGGAACGACAGCCCAGGATGATGTCGCCCAAAGGCCCACGTGGCCCAAGTCGCATGACTCCCTCTCCACCGCGTGCCTCTCCACTTCAGCCGGCCCTAGATGCCTCGTCCTCCCCCTATATAGTCAAGGGCTGCGCCCCTTGTAATCTTTGAGTTTTGTTTTAAGTTTAGCTTAGCTATACATCCGTCTCTCGACGTGAATTCAGAACTCCACCTTCGTGCAATACATCAGATTGCTCGCCTCTAATTCTTGCTCGTTCTTCGATTGCGCGTAAGAATTGATCCTCGTGATTAGGTTGATCTTGTTTACCACAAGGTTAATATCCTCCGAAAATTGGTTCAGTGATTGCATTGGCGCTTCGGCTTGCTCGTCGTAGTCGGATCGTGAGGGTCAACATCCACTAAATCGAAGTTATCTCCACTCGCCGAACGATCGGGCACTCTACACCTATCATGTGCCTAGGATCAAGTTTCACACACATACGGTACATCATTAATGGTAAATAGAAAAAGTATCCATATCCTTTAATTATTACATCGTATCTTTATTACAAAGGACCCGTAGGTCTAAAAGAAAAGTACATCAAAGCAACGGAAATAAACTAGCGTAGACGTCCCAAGACTCCACAGACACCGACTGGTATTCGCTGCCATCTTCTTCATGGTAGTCCCAACCTTCTCCTGTGGCTGAGCAGCGATATGGTATAGCAAGGGTGAGTACGTGTCGTACTCAGCAAGTGGGGGAAAAGATGACATGGTGCTATAGACAAGAAAGGCTTATAGGGGTTTATTGCATGAGCTTTTAATTAACCTAAGCATTCTTTTTACTATATGGGGTCATCCCAACCATAAATCCACAAGGTGATATCCAAGCCAAGTCCCAATCCAAACCACCAATACCAACCATTCCATCCCATAACCAACTAATCTTGTGAGGACTCCAGGCCGCTCATGACCGTGAGCACGGCTATCATGATAGTTTTACACTCTGCAGAAGTTGTACCACTTTACCCACAAGTCGTGATTCTCTTTGTGCCCGTGGACGTGATCCACATTACACACTTCCTTGGGTGTGTGGCAGGGTTTCACTACGAGACTTTTCCAAAGGGTCTCCTAGTACATGCTAGCCACTAAGGTTCCACTCCCGTCTCTAAGTGATAGCCCATCAACAAGCAGCTCATCACCCTAGGAGCCCCCTCTTGAGCCATTCAGATACAAGGACAGTCCTCTCATGACTTCCATTCCCCGCTCCTCCAAAATGCTGCACTAACACTGGGAGAACACCTAATTACTAGGCCAAGCCTGACACATATCGGTCTTGTTATGGCACTGTTTCCCTGGGTTATCGCTCCAAGAACCGGTTTCTAGGATCTACAACAAGCCTACCGCCACCAACCATGTGCCCACGACACCATATTCATTCCATCCGGCTTGCATAGATCCCTAAGTCCATGTTGCTAAAAAAATTACTAATTCCTTCCCAAGTCCATGTTGTTAAAATTAAAGGGGACCCAACCACCCAGTAAACAACTAAGCATGTCTACCCATTGACCGATAAAGTTCTAGTTCAAGGCGACAAGGACAAGATAGAACAACACTAGTAAACCCTATCAATAGGTTCCCAATCTATTGACACAAGCATGCAAATCCTAAAGTAACATTCACAATGGTACAAAATGCATCAAGGACACTTGCCTTCGTCCCGCGCGTGTTGTTGCTCAACCACTTCGAACTCCTGCTCTTGGAGGTCCTCGTACGCTGATCCTTGCGTGCAGTCGTCTTTACACGTGATAGTACCGGCACAAGCAATTGCATACACAATCAATACACCACCATGCAATCATGGAAAAACAATATGATAATGCCATGAATGCATAGGTTATGCTCCTACGATTGTTTTGGCACAAGAATCACTTAATTCGGAGTTACGAGTAAAAAGTTATGAAGGTTTGAGATGCAGGGTTAAAATAGTAAAATCAGAAAATTAGAAAAAGTAGTATTAACAGGTAGTATTAGTTACTACGATCACGTTGGCGCAAGAATTACTTAATTTCGAGTTACGGTTGAAAAGTTATGAAGGTTTGAAGTTTCAGGGCTAAAATGGTAAAAACAGATAGGTGTAGGGACCTAAAAGTAATTTCTGAAAAGTACTGGGACTAATTTGTAAAAATAATAGGGTGAAAATAACCTATCATAAAATCTAGGGACTAAAATGTAATTTATAACAAGTTTAGGGACTAAAGTGTAAAAAGACAGGACCTAAATATATTTAAAAATAAGTCCAGGGGTGTTTTTGTAAAAATACAGGGCTAAAATAATAATTCTAGTAAAATACAGGGGTGTTTCTATAAAATGTAGTGCTACAATAATTTTTATGAAGTTCAGGGGCTTAAATAAAATTTTCTAAAGCTTCTGCACAAAAACAGGGGCATAAATATAATTTAAATTAAACACAGGGCCCTAAATGCAAAAAGCTAGCAATATCTAGGAATTAATTGAATTAATTTAAATATAAAAATCCCGTGGACCGGGTCTATGGGTTCTATGGACCCAAGGTCCACTGGTCCACGGGAGGCCGATTACATACCCCTTCGGGGTATGTAATCAGGCGCGTTGGATCGAGATCTAACGGCGAGGGTTTAAACGAGGTGGAGGCGCGGGACTGCCGGCGGCTGGCGCGGCGGCGCGCGGCAGAGCTCGCCGAAGCTCGCCGGAGGCAGCGCTTCGACGGTCGGAGCTTGGCCGGGAGGGGTTCAGAGGGGAGAGTGGGGACACGGGGTCTCACCGAGGGGGATCGCGACAGGTACTGGAGGTCGGAGAGGGGCTAGCGACGTCGGGTGGCGGCTCCGGATCATTGGCGACAGCGAGGAGGGGTTGTCCGGCATCGGCGAGCGTCGGGAAGCGACTTCGGAGTCTCCTGGTCGATCTGCGATGCTGAGGGACCGATCAATTGGAGCCGAGGGTGTCGGGGGAAAGAAATTGGCGGCGACGGCGGAACTTACCGGCGATGGCAAAGAGGTGGCTCGCGACGGCACTGGCGGGAAAGAGGGAGGACGGCTCGAGTGCGGCGAGGATGGGCGTGCAAGGGGAGGACGATGGCTCGGGTTTTATAGAGGGGGGGAGGTTAGGGTTGCCAGGATTCGGCCGGGGAACAGAGGCCAGCGATCGCGCGCTTTCCAAAAATCGACGGCGACGGCGGTGGGGGGGGGCGAATTCGAGGAAAGATGGGGGAGACGATCGCGGAGTGCACGGCGATCACGCGCGCGGTATCGGGGCCACGCGGGGGCACGGGATTTGAAATCGTGGGGGGGGCAGAGAAATGGAAGGTGCAAAATTGACGGGAGGTTGGGGATGACGGGGCGGGCCCGCGTGTCGGTGAGAGAAGAGAGGGGAGAGGGTGGCGGGTTTTCCTGGTTTGCGCCTTCGGCTCGGGTGGGAGCTAGCTGGGCTGCCGGCCTCGCGGGCTGGCTGGGCCGGGAGGGAAAGCTGGGGGAGAGAGGGGTTCCGGGGTGGGCCAGAAAGGGGGTTTTCAGCCGAGTGCTCTGTTTCTCTCTTTTCTTTCTCTTTTCTAGTCCTTTTTCTCTTCTATTTTCTACTCTATCCTCTTGGTTCTATTTTAGCCTAAAGAAAATAATTTATGCCACTAATCAAATACTATATGAATGAGGATGCCATGCTATGCCAATGAAATAAATTAATTTATTAATTGAGAAAATAATTTGTCCTAGGCTATTTAATTAATTACTTAATTGTAATAATTGGCATTTTTGGAGTTTGTAAAAAGTAGGGTGTTACAAACCTACCCCCCCCCCTTAAGATGAATCTCGCCCTCGAGATTCGGAAGGATCGGTGATGAGGTGGGGAAACTCGGCTTTCAATTCTTCTTCACGCTCCTAGGTGGCTTCCTCTTCCGTGTGATGGTTCCATAATACCTTGCACATTCGAATCACCTTGTTTCTCGTAACTCTCTCAACAACTTCTAGGATCCTGACTGGTTGTTCTACATATGTGAGGTCTTCCCGAAGGTCTACTTCATCTACAGGCAGTTGCTCTTCAGGCACTATTAAGCACTTCTTCAGTTGGGACACATGAAACACGTCATGCACGTCCGTGAGATGCGGTGGCAATTCCAACTGGTATGCCACTTCTCCTCTTCTCTCGATGATCTTGAAAGGGCCGATGTACCATGGTGCTAACTTCCCTTTGACCTTGAAGCATCTAACACCCCTCATGGGTGATACCTTGAGATATACAAAATCCCCAATCTCGAAGGATAGATCCCTTCGCCTATGATCGGCATAGCTTTTCTGCCTTGACTGCGCGACCTTCAGGCTCTTGCGCACAATCTTGACCTGCCTTTCTGCTTCTCATAGTACCTCTAGTCCAAAGATTTGATTCTCTCTTGTCTCGCTCCAGAATAGAGGTGTTCTGCACTTTCTTCCGTAGAGAAACTTGAAAGGAGCCATCTCAAGACTGGCTTGATAACTATTGTTGTAGGAGAATTCCGTGTACGGCAGACTCTTGTCCCAACTCTTGCCATATTCCAAAGCTCAGGCTCTCAACATGTCTTCTAGTATTTGGTTCGTCCTCTCGGTTTGTCCATCTGTCTGAGGGTGATAAGCAGAGCTGTAATTCAACTTGGTGCCCAGGGACTCATGTAGCTTCTCCTAAAACCTCGAGGTGAACTGAGAGCCTCTACCAGATACTATCTTCTTAGGGACTCCATGTAAGCATACTATCCTTGACATGTATAGTTCTGCCAACTTTGCACCACTGTATGTTGTCTTGACAGGAAGGAAGTGTGCCACCTTGGTTAAGCGATCAACTATAACCCATATAGAATCATATCCCGACTATGTACGGGGTAAACCAACTATGAAGTCCATACCGACTTGTTCCCACTTCCACTCAGGAATCTTTAGGTGTTGAAGCAATCTGGCGGGTCTTTGGTGTTCTGCCTTGACACGCTGACATGTGTCACATACAGCAACATACTCCACGACATCGCGCTTCATGCCATACCACCAATAACAAGTCTTCCAGTCTTGATACATCTTAGTACTTCCTGGATGAATGGAATATGTCGATTCGTGTGCTTCCCGTAGGATCATGTCACGAATGGGCTTCTTGTCTGGCACGCATATCCGTTTACCGATCCATAAGGTGCCCCTCTCGTCCTCTGTGAAGTTGGTAGCCTTTCCTTCTTTAATGAGCTTTCTGATCTCACTTAGCTTCTCATCATCTAACTGTCCCTTGTGGATTTCCTCCTCGAGAGTGGGTTCCACTTCCATTGCAACGGTCACTAGCTCATTCACAAACCCAAGATTCAGTTGCTTAAATTCCTTGCATAGCTCTGGCGGTAACTCCTCCACAACTAGTTGGTGGCAATAGGTCTTTCTACTCAGGGCATTGGCCACGACATTTGCCTTCCCTGTGAGATAGTTGATACCCACATCATAGTCTTTGATCAACTCCAACCAACGTCATTGTCTTAGGTTCAACTCAATTTGAGTAAATATGTACTTGAGGCTCTTGTGATCCGTATAGATCTCACAACGATGGCCAAGAATATAGTGCCTCCAAATCTTCAAGGCATGTACCACAGCTGCTAACTCTAAATCATGTATTGGGTACTTCTCTTTATGTGTCCATAATTGCCTAGGGGCATATGCTACGACATGTCCTTCTTGCATGAGTACACATCCAAGTCCTTGCTTTGAGGCGTCACAGTAAATATCAAAACTCTTACTGATGTCCGGTAAGACCAGGACAGGAGCTGACGTTAGTCTTTGCTTTAATTCTTCAAAGCTGAGCTTGACAGTTCGGAGTCCACTCAAAACTCTTGTCCTGCCCCAACAATGTTGTCATCGGCTTGGCTATTCTGGAGAAATCTTTTATGAAACGTCGATAGTACCTGGCTAATCCAAGGAAACTTCTAATCTCTCGTACCGTCTGGGGTGGCTTCCAATCTAGAACATCCTTCACTTTGCCTGGGTCGACTGACACTCCTTCCGCGGAGATGACGTGCCCGAGAAATGCTAGCTCCTTCAACCAGAATTCACAGTTGCTCAGCTTAGCATACAACTTGTGCTCTCATAGCTTTTCTAGAACTAGCCTCAGGTGTTCCTCATGTTCTTCCTCATTCTTTGAAAATACCAAGATGTCATCGATGAAAACCACAACGAACTTATCCAAATACTCCATAAACACCTTGTTCATAAGGTACATGGAGTAGGCTGGTGCATTTGTCAGTCCCAATGACATCACTGTATACTCGTATAACCCATATCTTGTCCGAAAAGCCGTCTTGGGTATGTCTGATGGTCTGATCTTCAATTGGTGGTACCCAGATCGTAGATCAATCTTGGAGAAGACACAAGCTCCCTTCATCTGATCAAACAAATCCTCAATCCGTGGTAGGGGATATTTGTTCTTAATAGTTACCTCATTAAGGGAACGGTAGTCTACACACATTCTCTGTGTCTTATCCTTGTTCTCAACAAAGAGTACTGGAGCTCCCCAAGGTGAGGAAGTAGGGCGAATGAAGCCTTTTTCTAGCATCTCTTGTAATTGCTTTTTGAGCTCTACTAACTCATTAACAGGCATCCTATAGGACCTCTTAGATATAGGTGCAGTTCCAGGTATTAGGTCGATAGCAAACTCTATGTCACGGTCAGGCGGCATATCTGGAAGTTCTTCTGGGAATACAACGGAGAATTCACAAACCACCCGGATCTCATCCATGGGGGTGCCCTTGGTTTGATTTCGTATGACCTCCTTGACTGCGGAGTTGGCTGCTATGAACTCGACCTTGGTACCTTCTATACTGGTCAACTGTACCGCTCGCTTGGCGCATTGTATCACCCCATTATACTTGCGTAGCTAGTCCATCCTGAGTATAATATCTATACCCTTTGAGTCTAGTACTATGAGATTAGCTGAGAAGTCTACCCCCCTTATTTTAACCTTTGGGCATAATTGATTGGTCCTCATGTCTCCTCCTGGAGAACTAACTAACATGGCATGCTTCATAATAGCAATCGGCAAGTTATACTTTGCAACATAGGCTGAGGTGATGAATGAATGTGATGCTCCTGAATCAAATAAAATGGTTGCAAGTTGAGAGTTAGCTAGGAACATACCGAGCACCACATCTACAGCTTGTTCAGCCTCCTCAGTAGTGACATGGTTGATGCGACCTCGAGCATAATTCTGTTGTCCCCGATTGCCTTGCATTGTGTTGGTTGGGGCTTGCCTTGGTGCGTTGTTCCGCTGGGGACACTGTCCCATGAAGTGACCTTCCTGTCTACAATGATAACAACCTCATTTCACACCACTAGTGGTTCCAGAGGTATTACGGTTCTGCTTGTGTGGAGCTGTGGGGGCGGCAGGGCGGGGTGCCTGTTGGTAGGTGGGTCGAGGTGCTTGTTGCTGGTTGGGGCGAGGCGCCTGGTTGATGGAGCGTAGCATTTGGAAGTTGGGGCATGGGGCTTGCATGGGTGGCCTAATGTGTTGGGAGCTCTATAGTATGGACTTGGTGGTGGCATCATGTGAGGGCGATTGTTACTACCAGATGACTGTCCGTGGAATGGCATCTTCCTCTTGCCATCCCTCTCGATCATATTACGCTTGTTCTCCACAACAATGGCCTTGTCTACCAGCTTCTGGAAGTTCACATAGTCATTGTTCAGCAGCTGGAACTGGATATCGTTCTGCAGTCACCTCATGAACATGTACTGCTTCTTCTCATCAGTGCTCACATCATCAAGAGCATACCTAGATAGCTGAATCAATCTATTCAGGTACTCACTCACTGACATGCTCCCCTGCCTCAAGTCTTGGAACTCTTGCCTCTTCAGCATCTTGATGCCCGTAGGAACATAGTGAGTACAAAAGCTGACCTTCAACTCATTCCAGGTAATGGACTCCACATCAGCATGAGCATTGCAATAGGCTTCCCACCAGTCTGCGGCTACACCGAACAATTGATGAGCTGCAAAGAGGACCTTCTCTCGTCATTGCACTGGGCGATCATCAGCTTCTTCTCTACTGCCTTAAGCCAATCATCAGCCTCCATAGGATCCTTGGACTGGGAGAAGGTAGGTGGCCTAGTCCTTAGGAACTCTCCTAACCTATTCTAGGGTGGAGGTGGAGGTGGAGGTGGTGGGGCATTGTGATTCTGCTATATGGCACCCAAAGTCTGGATCACCGTCTGCATGAGCTGAGTCTGCATGGCTAGGAGTTGTTGAAAGTTTGGGGCATTGTTGTTGTCCTCATCGTTCTGCTCGCTGGGATCAGCATTACCCCTAGTGCGAACCATCTGAGAGAGATAGGGGTGGAAGCGGTGTAAGATGAAATAAAGAGATAGAAGAAAACCCCCAACTACATGCATCAAGGGATGATAAGCAACACGATAGTTTATTAATTAAACTAGACAAAAGATGAGGTTGCGGACAAGGTGCCAAAGCATCCCACAACTCACATCGAGCACACACAATCCGAGCAAAAGAGTTCATTACATCACACCATGAAAGCAAATTGATCTAAGCGTTTGATTATTACAACTTTATTCATAGGGACAAGCTAGCCTCCTAGGCATGGGAGTCGGCTTCGTCGGAGACAGAAGGCAGAGAGCTTGCACGCTGTGGTGATGTGGCACTCCATGTACGGATGCCAGAGGAGTAGAGATCACTCTCCTCTCCCATCTTAACCCGATGAACACGCCTCAGATAAGCCTCTACATCACGCAGCAGCTTCCGAAAAGTGTGGTTTTCCTTCTGTAAGGCTTCCACAGTGTGGCTTAAGTCCACGTCAACTCCCTAGGTCTCGTCCATCTCCCTAGTGCTCACATACCATTCTGTAGGAGCAGCAGTGTACTTTCTCGTGCCTGGCTTCCGACGGGGGATGTGAGCAAAGTTTGTCTTCGCTATCCCATGGCGATGAGTGTAGCAGAGGCTAGTGAGAGCCTACCAAGCAGCGTCATCCACCGCAGCTCCACGTGTAGCCCTAGGGGTGCGGCCATGATGAGTAGATATGATGCGGTCGTCGTCGTAGATGTTGACCTCTGCTATCCATTCCTCACGAAAAGGGCGATCCACCTTCTTGAGGAAGTACTGTGGCCTGTTGTTGATGCCGATCCTCTCAAGTAGCTTCCACAGGGTCTTGGAGAAAGTTTCACCTTCTTGTCCAAAAGAGCGGTACTTCTCGGCCTGGCGGATGACGGGTTTCTTGTCTTCATTCTCTGACTCATCATTACTGCCTTCAGGGTCTTCAGGGTGTTCCGGTGCTTCAGCGTCTTCTTCTTCTTGGGGCTCTTCAGGATCTTCTGCTTGCTCCTATTCTTCAGGCACCTCTCCTTCTTCCTCCATGGGGTCTTCCTGTGGTGCCTCTGGAACCTCCTCATTAGTCACCGGGGTCTTCTCACGTTCTGGTTGAGTTACCTCCTCAGTTGCTTCCTTTCGAATACGCCGAGGGGCAAGGCGTCCATAGTGAACTTCAGACGTAGCCTTACGAGCGGTTATCTTGGTACGGGCCATCTACATTTTTGAAATAACAACGGATGAGTACACAATGGTGAAATTGGCAAAGTAAAATAAGAAATAATAATTTTCTTTGTTAAAATAGTTTGTATAGGCGTAAAACAAAATAATATCCCTAATTCGTCCATTGCTAACTAGGCTGACGTCCTATAGTCGATATGGCTCTAATACCACTTCTGTCACACACATTTTAAGAAGCAAAATGGGTGCAGCCGTACGTGTGCCCAGGATCAAGTTCCACACACATACGATACATCATTAATGGTAAACAGAATAAGTATCCATATCCTTTAATTATTACATTGTATCTTTATTACAAAGGACCCGTAGGTCTAAAAGAAAAGTACATCAAAGCAGCGGAAATAAACTAGTGTAGACGTCCCAAGACTCCACAGGCACCGATTGGTGGACCATCGCCTAGTACTCGCCACCATCTTCTTCATGGTAGTCCCAACCTTCTCCTGTGGCTGAGCAGCGATATGGTATAGCAAGGGTGAGTACGTGTCGTACTCAGCAAGTAGGGGAAAGATGGCATGGGGCTATAGACAAGAAAGGCTTATAGGGGTTTATTGCATGAGCTTTTAATTAACCTAAGAATCCTATTTACTATATGCGGTCATCCCAACCATAAATCCACAAGGTGATATCCAAGCCAAGTCTCAATCCAAACCACCAATACCAACCATTCCATCCCATAACCAACTAATCTTGTGAGCACTCCAGGCCACTCATGACCGTGAGCACGGCTATCATGACAGTTTTACAGTCTGCAGAGGTTGTACCACTTTACCCACAAGTCGTGATTCCCTTTGTGCCCGTGGACGCGACCCACATTACACACTTCCTTTGGTGTGTGGCAGGGTTTCACAACGAGACTTTTCCAAAGGGTCTCCCAGTACATGCTAGCCACTAAGGTTCCACTCCCGTCCCTAAGTGATAGCCCATCAACAAGCAACTCATCACCCCAGGAGCCCCCTCTTGAGCCATTCGGATACAAGGACAGTCCTCTCATGACTTCTATTCCCCGCTCCTCCAAAATGCTGCACTGACACTGGGAGAACACATAATTACTAGGCCAAACCTTACCCATATCGGTCTTATGATGGCACTATTTTCCTGGGTTATCGCACCAAGAACCAGTTCCTAGGATCTACAACAAGCCTACCGCCACCAACCATGTGCCCACGGCACCACATCCATTCCATCCGGCTTGCATAGATCCCTAAGTCCATGTTGCTAAAAAAATTACCAATTCCTTCCCAAGTGATATTGTTCGTTAGTTAAAATTAAAGGGGACCCAACCACCTAGTAAACAACTAAGCATGTCTACCCATTGACCGATAAAGTTCTTGTTCAAGGCGACAAGGACAAGATTGAACAATACTAGTAAACCCTATCAATAGGTTCCCAATCAATTGACACAAGCATGCAAATCCTAAAGTAACATTCACAATAGGTTCAAAATGCATCAAGGATACTTGCCTTCGTCCTGTGCGTGTTGTTGCTCAACCACTTCGAACTCCTGCTCTTGGAGGTCCTCGTACGCTGATCCTTGCATGTAGTCGTCTTTATACGTGATAGTATTGGCACAAGCAATTGCATACACAATCAATACACCGCCATGCAATCATGGAAAAACAATATGATAATGCTATGAATGCATAGGTTATGCTCCTATGATTGTTTTGGCACAAGAATCACTTAATTCGGAGTTACGAGTAAAAAGTTATGAATGTTTGAGATATAGGGGCCTAAATGCAAAAAGCTAGCAATATCCAGGAATTAAACGAATTAATTTAAATCTAAAAATCCCGTGGATCGGTTCTATGGGTTCTGTGGACCCACGGTCCACTGGTCCACGGTGGGCCGAGGGGTATGTAATCTGGCGCGTTCGATCGAGATCCAACGGCCAGGGTTTAAACGAGGGGGAGGCGCGGGGCTGCCAGCGGCTGGCGCGGCAGTGCTCGCTGGAGCTGGCGCTCCGATGGTCGGAGCTTGGCCGGAAGGGGTCCAATGGGGAGAGGGGGACACGGGTTCTCACCGATGGGGATCGCTACGGGTACTGGAGGCCGGGGAGGGGCTAGCGACGTCGGATGGCGGCTCTGGGTCGTCGGCAACGACGAGGAGGGGTTGTCCGGCACCGGCGAGCGTCGGGAAGCGGCTTCGGAGTCCCCTGGTCGATCTGCGATGCCGAGTGATGAGGACATCAACGGCATACGAATAACGACGACGGAAGATGGCGCGCCAAACCAAGTTTTCACGCCTCAACCTCTCGTCGTCGCGCCCCCTCGAGTTACGGATCCATCTTCTAACGAGACGACGACGTACAAGAGCCCAATCACTAGAGCTCGAGCCCAGGAATTGAAGACGGTTTTGATGCTAAGGAACGACGGCCCAGGATGACACCGCCCGAAGGCCCACGTGGCCCAAGTTGCGCGACCCCCTCTCCACCACGCGCCTCTCCACTTCAGCCGGCCCTAGATGCCGCGTCCTCCCCCTATTTAGTCAAGGGCTGCGCCACTTGCAATCTTTGAGTTTTGTTTTAAGTTTAGCTTAGCTATACATCCGTCTCTCGACGTGAATTCAGAACTCCACCTTCATGCAATACATCAGATTGCTCGCCTCTAATTCTTGAACATTCTTCGATTGCGCGTAAGAATTCATCCTCGTGATTAGTTTATTCTTGTTTACCGCAAAGTTAATATCCTCCGAAAGTTGGTTCAGCGATTGCATTGGCGCTTCAGCATGCTCGTCGTAGTCGGATCATGAGGGTCGACATCCACCAAATCGAAGTTATCTCCACTCGTCGAAAGATCGGGCACTATACACCTATCACCGAGGGACCGATCAATTGGAGCTGAGGGTGTCTGGGGGAAAGAAGTTGGCGGCGACGGCGGAACTTACCGGCGACGGCGAAGATGTGGCTCGCGGCGGCACTGGCGGGAAAGAGGGAGGAGGGCTTGAGTGCGGCGAGGATGGGCATGCAGGGGGAGGCCGATGGCTCGGGTTTTATAGAGGGGGGGGGAGGTTAGGGTTGCCAGGATTCGACCGGGGAGCAGAGGCCGACGATCGCGCGCTTTCCGAAAATCGACGGCGACGGCGGGGGGTGGGGGGTGGGGGGGGGATTTTGGGAAAGATAGGGGGGAGACGATCACGGAGTGCACGGTGATCACGCGCGCGGTGTCGAGGCCACGCGGGGGCAAGCACGGGGGCGCGGGATTTGAAATCGGGAGGGGGGGGGGCAGAGAAATGGAATGTGCGAAATCGGCGGGAGGTTGGGGATGACGGGGCAGGCCCGCGTGTCGGCAAGAGAAGAGAGGGGAGAGGGTGGCATTTTTTCCTGGTTTGCGCCTTCGGCTCGGGTGGGAGCGGCTGGGCTGCCGGCCTCGCGGGCTGGCTGGGTCGGGAGGGGAAGGTGGGGGAGAGAGGGGTTCCGGAGTGGGCCAGAAAGGGGGGTTTTCGGCCCAATGCTCTGTTTCTCTCTTTTCTTTCTCTTTTTTATTCCTTTTTCTCTCCTATTTTCTACCCTATCCTCTTGGTTCTATTTTAGCCTAAAGAAAATAATTTATGCCACTAATCAAATACTATATGAATGAGGATGCCATGCTATGCCAATGAAATAAATTAATTTATTAATTGAGAAAATAATTTGTCCTAGGCTATTTAATTAATTACTTAATGCTAATAATTGGCATTTTTAGAGTTTGTAAAAAGTTGGGTGTTACATCGCCGCTCCTCTAGCCGCCGCAAAAGATGACGCCCCACCCTCATTGGTAGCGCCACAAGCCATCACATCCCTATTGGCAGTGCCACGAACTATTGATGATGTCGCTACTGCTGCTACATGCCCATCAATGCCAACAACCACAACACCGCAATTGACTGCACCACCTGCCGCCACAACCCTATCATCTTCGTTTTGCTCCGCATTCGCCACTGCCTCGGCGCCACATTGTCATCTTTTTCTTCTTCTTTTGGTGCTGCTTCTCCATCTTCATTATTTTATTCATGCGGCATCTCTCGTCGCCTTTCTCCTCGAAGTCTTGTCCGCCTCCTGTTCGCTCCAATCCCGAGAGGAGCCAAACTCACCACATCAGCGAAGGTCACATAGGAGGTGATGGTCAAGGAGGACTCCAACGACATGGTGTCTTCCATGGTTTTAGATTTTATGAGGTGATGAGGACATCAACGACATACGAATAATGACGACGGAAGATGGCGCGCCAAACCAAGCTGTCACACCTTCACCTCTCGTCGTCGCGCCTCCTCGAGTTACGGATCCATCTTCTAACAAGACGACGACGTACAAGGGCCCAATCACTAGAGCTCGAGCCCAGGAATTGAAGACGGTTTTGATGCTAAGGAACGACGGCCCAGGATGATGTCGCCCGAAGGCCCACGTGGCCCAAGTCGCACGACTCCCTCTCCACCGCGCGCCTCTCCACTTCAGCCGGCCCTAGATGCCTCGTCCTCCCCCTATATAGTCAAGGGCTGCGCCCCTTGTAATCTTGGAATTTTGTTTTAAGTTTAGCTTAGCTATACATCCGTCTCTCGACGTGAATTCAGAACTCCACCTTCGTGCAATACATCAGATTGCTCGCCTCTATTTCTTGCTCGTTCTTCGATTGCGCGTAAGAATTGATCCTCGTGATCAGGTTGATCTTGTTTACCACAAGGTTAATATCCTCCGGAAGTTGGTTCAGCGATTGCATTGGCGCTTCGGCTTGCTCGTCGTAGTCGGATCGTGAGGGTCGACATCCACCAAATCGAAGTTATCTCCACTCGCCGAAAGATCGGGCACTCTACACCTATCAAGTGGTATCAGATTCCAGTGTTTCTCGGTGAGTTTTATCCAAGTCCACATAAACCAGAAAGTACAAAAAAAAAAGTTTACCCCAGTACGGTTTTGAGCCTTGCACTTTCGTTCAATAATTTGCGTTGTTGAGTTTTTGTGCTTTCGCTTTTGATCGTTGCTGGTACACTGTGTTTCATCGTTTTCTTCCTATCATCGTCGTATCCTTCCGCCGTGCCGCGTGTTTTCACCACCACAGTTTGCTTTCCGCCGCATCTGTTTACCCCGTCTCGCTTGCCAAATTTTCCCACTGCACCGTGAGTTCGGGTCAATCACTGCCTCGATGATCGAGTCCTACTCGGTTACGTCGTGACCCGCTCGCCTCGCCCTGTGTTTAGTTCTGTTCGGTTTCGTGTGTCCCATTCGCCTCGCTGATCGAGTCCTACTCGGTTACGTCGTGACCCGCTCGCCTTGCCTTGTGTTTAGTTCTGTTCGGTTTCGTGTGTCCCGCTCGCCTCGCTGATCGAGTCCTACTCGGTTACGTCGTGACCCGCTCGCCTCGCCCTGTGTTTGTTTCAGCTCGGTTTCGTTTGTTCCTACTCTAGAGAGAGAGAGAGAGAGAGAGTGCTTGTGCTTAATTGCTTATTTGAGGTCTCATTGTTTATATTTTCAGCAAAAAAGTATTAAAAAAAAGAGAAAAAAAAGAAAAAAAAGAGAAAAAAAAGAGAAAAAAAACAAGAGCGGCCGAGTAACACAGGCGACGCGTTCTTGCTGCACTTTGTTTTGATCCTTTTTCCTTCCTCTTGCACTTGTACCGGCAGCAATCTTTTCGCGTTTAGCACCATTATTCAGCTTTGCAGTTATTGTTTGAATTGTGCTAACCCTTGGATTGAGTGCAGCCTCCTAGCCCCACAAATTTTCTACTACGAGCAGGTTTTTGTTTCACCACGCAATCGCTGCACCAATCTTCCACCGGTTTTACCTGTGGTTGCAGTTTACGCTTGCGTGCTTGGTAAGGACGGGTAAGAATTTCATAACAGCTTTTTGATTGAGCTTTTCATCCACCACTCACCTCTCGTTGTAGGATCCCGCTTTTTGTATTGCTTGTATTTCTATGGCAGAAAATAGCTCGAAGTCGGAGGAGCTCACCCTCCAGGATGTCCAGGCACAGGTAGATGGTCTACAAAACGACATGAAGACGATGCACGAGAGACTTGACTCTACGGTCACTTCGTCGAATGAGCGTTTTGATCAACTGGACCTTGCTGATACGGCTGCCCGCACCACGCTCGCGACGATCATGACTCGTCTTGAGGCCATGTCGACGCAGCTTGGGACCATGACGATGCAGCTCACGGAGTTGCAACATGCACGTGACTACGGCGCCGACACCGAGCAGGATGACGACAATCGCCGTGGTCGTGCTCGTAGGGTACGTGTTCCTATTAATGATTCTTTTGCCAAAATAAAATTTCGTATTCCCACTTTTAATGGCAAATATGATCCGGGTGCTTATCTTGATTGGGAATTAGAGGTTGAACAAAAATTTGCATGCCATGATATTCCTGCTAATTTACAAGTTAAGGCTGCTATTAGTGAATTTACTGAATTTGCTTTACTTTGGTGGCGTGAGTATAGACGAAGATATCCTGATAATATTCCAGCCACTTGGACGGCATTTAAAGCTGCTATGCGTCATCGTTTTGTGCCGTCATATTATGCTAGAGATTTGCTTAATCAAATGCAGCGTTTTCAACAAGGTTCACTTTCTGTAGAGGATTATTATCAAGCTTTGCAAAAGGGTATGATTCGCTGTGGTTTAGTTGAACTGGATGATGCTGCTATGGCTCGCTTTAGGGGTGGGTTAAATCGTGAAATTCAGAATATTCTTGATTATAAGCATTATGATGATATGACCACCTTATTTGAATATGCTTGTAAAGCTGAACGTGAAGTGCAGGATCGACAATCTTCGTCAAGACCTAACATTTTTGTAGGGTCCAAGACGCCTTTAGCTCCACGGTCGACACCTCCTTCCACGTCGCGCGACCACTCCTCGACCACGTCCAAGTCGAGTGCTCCATCCACGGCCAAATCTGCCTCGTTCGTGCCGTCCTCCTCGTCGTCTGGACGAGCTCGTGATATTCAGTGTCACCGTTGTCGAGGATTTGGTCATGTGATACGCGATTGTCCAAATAAACGAACTATGTTGATTCGTGACGACGGTGGGTATTCTTCTGCTAGTGATTCTGAGGATATTCAGCAGACTATGCTTGCCACTAATCATGCAGATAATACGGAGCTTCATGTCGACTCTAGTGCCGCCGACAGGTATGCCACTCTTGTTGTGCAGCGTGTTCTTAGTACACAGGTCGTTCAGGATGAAAAGCATCAGCGCCACAACATTTTTCATATCAAAGGCGTTGTGCAAGAATGAGCGGTCCGTATAATCATCGATGGTGGCAGTTGCAACAATTTGGCTAGTACGACCTTGGTGGAGCAGTTGTCATTGCCAACAAGGAAGCATCCACATCCTTATCACGTTCAATGGCTTAATGATGGCGGCAAAATAAAGGTAACGCGCTCAGTACGTGTTCCTTTCTCTCTTGGCGCCTATTCTGATTTTGTAGATTGTGATGTTGTTCCAATGGAAGCATGCTCTTTGTTGCTTGGCCGTCCTTGGCAATATGATGTCGATAGTGTTCATCATGGTCGCTCCAATTATTATTCCTTCATGTTCAAGGGTCAGAAAATTGTTATTCATCCTATGACACCTGAACAAGTTCTTAAAGATGATATTGCTCGAGCGACAAAAGCTGCAAAATTGGTTACATCGCCTCCTGTTGCACCTGTTCAATATGAGATCAAATTGAATAACCCTATCTTGCTTGCTACACGTGCTGATTTTGATGAATTACATGATGCTAATCTGCTTTGCTATGCGCTAGTTTGCTCTCGTATGCTTGTTTCACTAGATGAGACGCCTATGTTGCATATTCCTCCTGCTGTTGCTAACCTTTTGCAGGACTATAAAGATGTTTTTCCTGCTGAATTGCCACCGGGTCTTCCTCCTATTCGTGGCATAGAACATCAGATTGATTTAATTCCAGGCGCACAGCTTCCTAATCGCGCCCCGTACCGCACAAATCCTGAAGAGACGAAAGAAATTCAGCGTCAAGTGCAGGCATTGCTTGATAAAGGTTACATTCGTGAGTCTCTCAGCCCTTGTTCGGTTCCTGTTTTGCTTGTTCCTAAGAAAGATGGTTCTTGGCGTATGTGTGTAGATTGTCGTGCAATTAACAATATTACAATTCGTTATCGATATCCTATACCACGCCTTGATGATATGCTTGATGAACTTAGTGGTGCCACAATTTTCTCTAAGGTTGATTTACGTAGTGGTTACCATCAAATAAGAATGAAATTAGGAGATGAATGGAAAACGGCTTTTAAAACTAAATTTGGCTTGTATGAATGGTTGGTTATGCCGTTTGGATTGTCTAATGCTCCTAGCACTTTTATGCGCTTAATGAATGAAGTTCTTCGGTCTTTCATTGGAATATTTGTTGTTGTCTATTTTGATGATATCCTTATATACAGCAAATCCATGAATGAGCATTTAGATCATTTGCGTGCTGTTTTTGATGCTTTGCGTGCTGCTCACTTGTTTGGGAACATGGAAAAATGCACTTTTTGCACGCAACGTGTTTCGTTTCTTGGATATGTTGTTACTCCACAGGGCATTGAGGTCGATAGCAGCAAGGTGGACGCCATTCAGAGTTGGCCCCAACCGACGACGGTCACACAGGTTCACAGTTTTCTTGGTCTTGCAGGCTTCTATCGTCGTTTTGTGCGGGATTTCAGTTCTATTGCTGCACCATTACATGAGCTGACCAAGAAGGGTGCGCCATTTGAGTGGGGCGCACCACAAGACGACGCATTCAACACTTTAAAGGAACGGTTAACTCATGCTCCTCTCTTACAATTGCCTAATTTTGATAAAATGTTTGAATTGGAATGTGATGCTAGTGGAATTGGTTTGGGTGCTGTTTTGTTGCAAGATCATAAACCCATTGCTTATTTTAGTGAGAAGTTAAGTGGTGCTGCTCTTAAATATTCCACTTATGATAAAGAACTTTATGCTTTAGTAAGAACTTTGCAAACATGGCAGCATTATTTATGGCCTCGCGAATTTATTATTCATTCTGATCATGAGGCTTTGAAACATATTAGAACCCAAACTAATCTGAATCGTCGTCATGCTAAATGGGTTGAATTTATTGAATCTTTTCCATACATCATTAAACATAAAAACGGGAAGGAAAATGTGATTGCCGATGCTTTGTCTCGTCGTTATATGATGCTGTCCCAATTAGACTTTAAAATCTTTGGTTTGCAAGCTTTGAAAGATCAATATGTGAATGATGCTGATTTTCATGATATTATGATGCATTGTAAGGATGGCAAACCTTGGGGCAAATTTCATATGCAGGATGGGTTCCTGTTTCGTGCTAACAAGCTGTGTATTCCAGCTAGCTCGGTTCGTCTTTTGTTGTTACAGGAGGCGCATGGAGGTGGTCTTATGGGTCACTTCGGAGTTTTTAAGACACATGAGGTGTTGGCCGACCATTTCTTTTGGCCACGGATGCGCCGTGATGTTGAGCGCCTTGTTGCACGCTGTACTACATGTCAAAAAGCTAAATCTCGTTTGGGTAATCATGGTTTGTATATGCCCTTGCCTGTTCCCTCTTCTCCTTGGCATGATATTTCGATAGATTTTGTTTTGGGATTGCCTCGCACTAAGAAGGGGAGGGACAGTATTTTTGTGGTTGTTGATCGTTTCTCTAAAATGGCTCACTTTATACCTTGTCATAAAACTGATGATGCCTCAAATGTTGCTGAATTGTTCTTTAGAGAGATTGTTAGATTGCATGGAATTCCTAAAACAATTGTCTCTGATCGTGATGCTAAGTTTCTTAGTCATTTTTGGCGTTCTCTTTGGAATAAATTAGGAACTAAGCTGCTGTTTAGTACTACTTGTCATCCTCAAATTGATGGGCAAACTGAGGTAGTAAATAGAACTTTGTCTGCTATGCTTAGAGCTGTTTTAGATAAAAATTTGAGACGTTGGGAAGATTGTTTACCTCATGTTGAATTTGCTTATAATCGTGCTACACATTCTGCCACTAAGATGTGTCCTTTCGAGGTTCTTTATGGCTATGTTCCTAAGGCGCCTATTGATTTGTTTGCTATTGATGCTGAAGATGAACCACATCTTGATGCTCTTGCTCATATTGATCACATGAAACAATTGCATGAAGGAACACAACACAACATTGCCATTGCTAATAAAAAGTATCAAGTGGCTGGTAGTAAAGGTAGAAAACATATTTCTTTTGAACCTGGTGATTTGGTTTGGTTGCACTTGCGTAAAGATAGATTTCCTACGTTGCGTCGTTCTAAACTGATGCCTCGTGCTGCTGGTCCTTTTAAAGTGCTAACCAAGATTAACGATAATGCTTATGTTCTTGACTTGCCCGTGGAGTTTGGTGTTTCTACTAGTTTTAATGTTGCAGATTTGAAACCATACTTGGGTGAGGATGATGAGTTGCCGTCGAGGACGACTTCACTTCAAGAAGGGGAGGATGATGAGGACATCAACGACATACGAATAATGACGACGGAAGATGGCGCGCCAAACCAAGCTGTCACACCTTCACCTCTCGTCGTCGCGCCTCCTCGAGTTACGGATCCATCTTCTAACGAGATGACGACGTACAAGGGCCCAATCACTAGAGCTCGAGCCCAGGAATTGAAGACGGTTTTGATGCTAAGGAACGACGGCCTAGGATGATGTCGCCCGAAGGCCCACGTGGCCCAAGTCGCACGACTCCCTCTCCACCGCGCGCCTCTCCACTTCAGCCGGCCCTAGATGCCTCGTCCTCCCCCTATATAGTCAAGGGCTGCGCCCCTTGTAATCTTCGAGTTTTGTTTTAAGTTTAGCTTAGCTATACATCCGTCTCTCGACGTGAATTCAGAACTCCACCTTCGTGCAATACATCAGATTGCTCGCCTCTAATTCTTACTCGTTGTTCGATTGCGCGTAAGAATTGATCCTCGTGATCAGGTTGATCTTGTTTACCACAAGGTTAATATCCTCCGGATGTTGGTTCAGCGATTGCATTGGCGCTTCGGCTTGCTCGTCGTAGTCGGATCGTGAGGGTCGACATCCACCAAATCGAAGTTATCTCCACTCGCCGAAAGATCGGGCACTCTACACCTATCATGAGGGCAGTCAGTGATAGTAGAACTATATTATGCAGTGTTGGCGGTAATTAGAGAAGCTTTTGTGGCTGTTGAGCTGGATGTGGATGTTCGGGACAGCAAACAAGGCGCAACGGAGGTTGTCCTTGTATGGAGCCGGACTAAAGAATGAGTCTAGGCGATGCCCCAGCCGATATCTGTGGTTGTCGTGCTACAGCGGTCACGGGGGTTTCCTGGGCTTACGCGCTCTGGCTGCATGGTCGACCTCGCAATAGCGATGGTGCCTAAGGCAGTCGGAGCGCGCTGGGATGCTGGCTCGCTGACGAGCCATAGCGTGCCATCCACTGTGACAACGAAGTCCTGCTTGTTGGTGTCACATCCGGTTTAAAAGACAAAACCAGATGCTTAGTATATGTGTGCCCAGGACAAGTTTCACAAATATCGACAGTAAAAGTGAATAACAGTATAACCAATGTCATTATTAAAGCGTACCACTATTACGTAAATAATTGTTTTTAAAGACTAAAAGCGACTCTCTTGAGAAATAATAGCGGAAGACACCATAACACCACAGGCACTCGACCGGGGGCACGCTCGCCTAGTAGTAGTCTTCATCGATGTAGTCCATCTCGCCATCTTCTGAGCAGCAGTTTATAGTATGTAGCAACAAAGAGAAATAGCAAGGGTGAGCACATGCCATACTCAGCAAGTGGGGGAAAATATGACATGCAGGCTTAATAGAAGAAAGGCTAACATAATGGTTCATTTGCATAAATGAGTACTACACCTAAAACCATTTGAAAAGCACTCCTATTTACTAGGTGAGTTGTAAAACCCAAAACCCGTTAATGTCAAGTAGTTATAGCCCACATAGGACTATGATTCACATAGAATCCAGAGCCACCAACTCACACACGAAACCAAACTTGGCTACCCACCAAGTTCACCCATAATCAACCCTTCGAAATGTGTGAGGATCCAGGCTGCTCATGACAGTGAGCACGACTATTATAAAAGTTTGACACTCTGCAGAGGTTGCACAACTTTACCCCACAGGTTGGTGATTTCATCACTATGCAGTGATTGGAGAGTCTCCATGTTGCCCAAATCACACTACCGTAGGTGTGAGGCCAAGAGATCACCACAAGGTCTTTCAACGAGCTTCCCAGCTTGCAAACAATCCACGCTAAGGTTTCACTGTTGCAGAATTAAACTGTTCCTACAGAAGCCCCCTCTGGCGCCGTGGCTAGGAGTGAACCGTCCATTGCCTGAGTCCGAGAGTAAACCATCCCGTCCTCATCCCTCGACTGCCCGCAAAACTGGGAAGACATCTTGATACTCAACCTTAGCCTACCCATATCAAACCTGTGCTTTGTGCTATTTTCCTGGGTGGCCGCTCCACAAACTACTCTTGTGATCCCAAGCAGGTACCACCACAGTCCTACAGTACTGTACCGAGTACACGTGCATACCCGCACCATCCTTGTCATCCTCCTGCTTGGATCACCTAGGTTCCATGTTGCTAAAAAGTATTACCCATCCCTCATGATCATTATGTTCAAGTGAGCCATTAGTCAAGATTAACATTAGACACTTCCAAACCCGACATAGCAAACTAAGCATGACGTACCATTCTAACATACTACACCAGAACCCAGGCGACAAGGAATAATATGGAACAGGACAATGACACATAGAATTCAATATTAATACACATGCATAAAAGATAGAGAGGAATGTAAAACATAGGTTCAAAATGCATCAAGGACACTTGCCTGGTTCCATTTGCTGCTGCTCAAAGTCTTTAAGATGGAGATCCTGGAAGTTCTCTAACAGCGGTTCATCTACTCAACGTCACACCAAAAACACAAGCATACAAACAAACTAAGAAACAACACAACACACAATAACAAATAATAATGAAAACAATACTATGAAAAGTATGTGTTGCTACGATCGCGTGAGCGGAAGAATCGCCTCAATCTGAGTTACGAGTAAAAAGTTACGAAGGTTTAAAGTGTTAGGATTAAAATAATAAATTAGCAAAATATTATGAAACAGTACGAATAAATAATATTAAACACTCACTCTGGTGCAAGAATTATTCAGTTCTGAGCTACGGTTGAAAAGTTATGAAGATTGAAGTTTTAGGGGCTAAAATATAATTTTAGAAAAATATAAGGGCTAAACTATAAAATGTAAGTATTAAAATATTATTTATGAAAACTTTAGGTACCAAATATAATTTATAAAAAGTTCAGGGACCTAAGTGTAAAATGATAGGACTAAATTATAATTAAAAATAGGTATAGGGGGTTTTCTATAAAATTACAGGACCAAAAATATAAATTATAAATAAGTACAAGGGCGTTTCTATAAAAAAATAAGGGCTAAAAATAATTTATTAATAACTTAGGGGCCTAAATATAATTAACTAAGGTTTTGGAAAATATTCAGTCTTAAGAGTATAATTTTAATAAAGATCAGGGGCCTATACGCAAAAGTCTAGCATTATCCAGAATGAAATGAGATTTATTTTTAAACTCAAAAATCTAAAATCCCCGTGGACCGGGTGCATGGGCTTTGGGGACCGAGGTTTGACCCAGGGCTCACTGGTCCACCACGAAACAGAAGATACCCCTTCGAGTGATCTAATCCTAGCCATTCATCAAGAGCTGCACGACCAGCAGCGGTCCGATGAGGGTGGAGGCTGCCGGCGGCGAGAAAGGCGGCGGCACCATGCGCGGGCACGTCGGAGCTCACAGGTACGGCGCACCGGTGGCCGGTTCTCAACGCGGATTGGCTTAGAAGAGAGTGGAGAGCGAGGGAAGGCTCACCAGGGGCTCGCGCGCAAGGATTGGAGGCCGGGGAGGTGTTCTTGTCGGCGAGGGCGCATTCTGGTGGTTTGGCGACGACGGGGAGAAGCTCTGGGCGGCGAGGCTTGTCGGGGAGGTGCTTGTCGGGGGCGGCGCAGCCTTGCGATGGCCGGCAGCAGGCCGGCGGGGCTCGAGGTGGCCGTGCAGCTTGTCAGCATGGAGCTCGACGAGCTCCGATGGCGGGGCGGGGTCGCGGTGGCGGCAGGGGAGGCCAAAGGCGGCGTCGGGTTGCGGGTCTCCCTTTTATAGGGGCGCGGACCCCTAGGTGATAGGTGTAGAGTGCCCGATCTTTCGGCGAGTGGAGATAACTTCGATTTGGTGGATGTTGACCCTCACGATCCGACTACGACGAGCAAGCCGAAGCGCCAATGCAATCGCTGAACCAACTTCCGGAGGATATTAACCTTGCGGTAAATTAGATCAACCTGATCACGAGGATCAATTCTTATGCGCAATCGAAGAACGAGCAAGAATCAGAGGCGAGCAATCTGATGTATTGCACGAAGGTGGAGTTCTGAATTCACGTCAGGAGACGGATGTATAGCTAAGCTAAACTTAACACAAAACTCAAATATTACAAGGGGCACAGCCCTTGACTATATAGGGGGAGGACGAGGCATCTAGGGCCGGCTGAAGTGGAGAGGCGCGCGGTGGAGAGGGAGTCGTGCGACTTGGGCCACGTGGGCCTTCGGGCGACATCATCCTGGGCCGTCGTTCCTTAGCATCAAAACCGTCTTCAATTCCTGGGCTCGAGCTCTAGTGATTGGGCCCTTGTACATCGTCGTCTCGTTAGAAGATGGATCCGTAACTCGAGGAGGCGCGACGACGAGAGGTGGAGGCGTGACAGCTTGGTTTGGCGCGCCATCTTCCATCGTCATTATTCGTATGTCGTTGATGTCCTCATCACTAGGATGGCCGGGCACGCACACCGAGAGCACCGACGGTGGCTAGGGTATTGGTGCACGGTGCGGGCTGGGGTGCGGGTGGGCCGAGCAGGCGCGGGTAGGCTGGCGGGGGCGCGCTGGGCCGAGGCAGGCCGGGGAGAGCGGCTAGGCTGCGTGACGGAACTTGGCCCATGGCCGAGAGAAAAGAGGGCAGGGGGGGAGAAGAGAGGGGGTGTGACCATTGGTCATATCCATCGGTCTTTGTTGCAGCATTACCACAATTGTAATGTGAATGGCCGGGGGAATTATGGATGCTGGTGCTTCGACACGCACCAGCATCTGCATGGCCGTGGCCATGAACTCTAGGCTACTGAAATGTACGATGATGGCGGAAGCCCAGAAAGCAGTGGGTTTTGCCATTCATGCCCGATGAGAGTTGTTGAACGAAACGTGCAAAGAGCCCCTACCTGGCACACCAACTGTCAGTGTTTCAATCATCGGCTAGTAAATTTTTTCATGGGGTTTGCGCGCTTAGGCTTGGTGATGACTTTTCTAGAGGAGGACACAAGGGATTATACTTTTTCGGGGAGAACCCCTACGTCTAGTTTGAGTGGCTACTTATGTTACTTGTAAGGAGTGTACAAAAGTAGCGAGAGAGGAGTGTGCTCGAAGTCTCTATGCTGGGCGTGTGTGCATTGTGATGTAATGCAATTGGGTGAAGTGTCGTCCCTTTTTCTCATCTCCTAAGGAGGAAGAACGCCTCCCTTCTTATAGCTTAAGGGGTTGGACCCATATTCACGTTGAGAGAGAGAGAGAGAGAAAGAGAGAGATAGAGAGAGAGAGAGAGAGAAGAAAAGTACTAAGTCTTTGACTAGAGGGGGAGTGATCAGTCGATGTCAGCCCCGCTGGCCCGGCCTTTGCGTCGATACATGCTGTCGGGTTGGGGCGTGCCCCCCTTATGCCCTGGATGGGTCCAATCCCATCTAAAAGGACCGAGTGACCGAGAGGGGGGTGAATGGAGAACTCAAACTATGTACTAAATTCGTCAATTCCTAAAACCGAACACTCAATCAATTCCTATAGCAATTCTAGTGGTGATCACACTAGCAAGATAATGACCCTATGAAAAGGAACAACAACCTAAGACTATTAGTGAATCACTCAAATCAATACAACTCCTATGCAAGCAAGTAATAGAGACACGTGGAAGCACACAACAAGCTAGCAAAGGAGGCTACTCATGCAATGCTATAAGATAAGGAACTAGAGCACACAAACATGAGTAGCACAATACATACAAGGGTGAGCAATCAATCCAATGCAACTCCTACACATGCTAGTGGTCAAATGCGGAAGCTAAAGCACAACTAACTAGCAAGAAGCCTATTCATGCAATTCTACAAGATAATCAACTAGAGCAAGGTAAGCACAAAAGCATGAATAGCATGTTATGTAAATACGGAAAGTAATGCATCAAAGTAAGGAGTAGAATAAGTGATAGGTGTAGAGTGCCC
Source organism: Eleusine indica (assembly GCA_030378355.1). NCBI lineage: Eukaryota > Viridiplantae > Streptophyta > Magnoliopsida > Poales > Poaceae > Eleusine > Eleusine indica. The sequence continues at coordinate 33,405,938 of CM059495.1, read as the reverse complement.
GATCTTTCGGCGAGTGGAGATAACTTCGATTTAGTGGATGTCGACCCTCACGATCTGACTATGACGAGCAAGCCGAAGCGCCAATGCAATCGCTGAACCAACTTCCGGAGGATATTAACCTTGCGGTAAACAAGATCAACCTGATCACGAGGATCAATTCTTACGCGCAATTGAAGAATGAGCAAGAATTAGAGGTGAGCAATCTGAGTTATTGCACCAAGGTGGAGTTCTGAATTCACGTCGAGAGACGAATGTATAGCTAAGCTAAACTTAAAACAAAACTCAAAGATTGCAAGGGGCGCAGCCCTTGACTATATAGTGGGAGGACGAGGCATCTAGGGCCGGCTGAAGTGGAGAGGCGCGCGGTGGAGAGGGAGTCATGCGACTTGGGCCACGTGGGCCTTCGGGCGACATCATCCTGGGCCGTCGTTCCTTAGCATCAAAACCGTCTTCAATTCCTGGGCTCGAGTTCTAGTGATTGGGCCCTTGTACGTCGTCGTCTCGTTAGAAGATGGATCCGTAACTCGAGGAGGCGCGACGACGAGAGGTGGAGGCATGATAGCTTGGTTTGGCGCGCCATCTTCCGTCGTCATTATTCATATGTCGTTGATGTCCTCATCACTTACCAAGCACGCAAGCGTGAACTGCAACCACAGGTAAAACCGGTGGAAGATTGGAGGAGCGATTGCGTGGTGAAACAAAAAACCTGCTCGTAGTAGAAAATTTGTGGGGCTAGGAGGCTGCACTCAATCCAAGGGTAAGCATAATTCAAACAATAACTGTAGAGCTGAATAATGGTACTAAACGCAAAAAGATTGCTGCCAGTACAAGTGCAAGAGGAAGGAAGAAGGATCAAAACAAAGTGCAGCAAGAACGCGTCGCCTGTGTTGCTTGGCCGCTCTTTTTTTCTCTTTTTTTTTCTTTTTTTTCCTTTCTTTTTTTCTCTTTTTTTATACTTTTTGCTAAAAATATAAACAATGAGACCTCAAATAAGCAATTAAGCACAAGCGCTTTTTTTTGGAGGCAGGGGTAGAACAGTAATTAAAAGTAGGGACACACAAAACCGAACAGAACCAAACACAGGGCGAGGCGAGCGGGTCACGACGTAACCGAGTAGGACTCGATCGGCGAGGCAGTGATTGACCCGGACTCACAGTGTAGCGGAAAAACTTGGCAAGCGATCGGCTGACCACAGCTTGGCAAGCGAGACGGGGTAAACAGATGCGGCGGAAAGCAAACTGTGGTGGTGAAAACAGGCGGCACGCCGGAAGGATACGACGATGATAGGAAGAAAACGATGAAACACAGTGTACCAGCAACGATCAAAAGCGAAAGCACAAAAACTCAACAACGCAAATTATTGAACGAAAGTGCGAGGCTCAAAACCGTATTGGGGTAAACTTTTTTTTTTGTAGTTTTCAGTTTATGTGGACTTGGATAAACTCACCGAGAAACACTGGAATCTGATACCACTTGATAGGTGTAGAGTGCCCGATCTTTCGGCGAGTGGAGATAACTTCGATTTGGTGGATGTCGACCCTCATGATCCGACTACGACGAGCAAGCCGAAGCGCCAATGCAATCGCTGAACCAACTTTCGAAGGATATTAACCTTGCGATAAACAAGATCAACCTGATCACGAGGATCAATTCTTACGCGCAATCGAAGAACGAGCGAATTAGAGGCGAGCAATCTGATGTATTGCACGAAGGTGGAGTTCTGAATTCACGTCGAGAGATGGATGTATAGCTAAGCTAAACTTAAAACAAAACTCAAAGATTGCAAGGGGCGCAGCCCTTGACTAAATAGGGGGAGGACGAGGCATCTAGGGCCGGCTGAAGTGGAGAGGCGCGCGGTGGAGAGGGAGCCACGCGACTTGGGCCACGTGGGCCTTCGGGCGGCGTCATCCTGGGCCGTCGTTCCTTAGCATCAAAACCGTCTTCAATTCCTAGGCTCGAGCTCTAGTGATTGGGCCCTTGTACGTCGTCGTCTCGTTAGAAGATGGATCCGTAACTCGGGGAGGCGCGACGACAAGAGGTGGAGGCGTGACAGCTTGGTTTGGCGCGCCATCTTCCATCGTCATTATTCGTATGTCGTTGATGTCCTCATCAATAAGAGATGGCTCATGATTTTTTCTCAAGGTCTCGGAAGAATGGTGCCTTCCCCTACTCCTTGTTGGACCACTCCCACCGGAGTCCCAGTCCCTCCCGCCACCAATGTGGTGTTCTGGCTCATGAGCCCGCAATCACTCCTAGAGTGAAGACACGGTGCGCGTCATCGCTGCCACCAAGGCACAAGCTCGCCTCCCTCGAGAACTTGCCGGACTCTCTGAGCTGACACGGGCGCTCACTATTGATGCCCCTTTCACCGATGGGCTCAAACCGGGTACAAACGTGTGACGGCCTTCACAACCGATCACGATAGGCTCGATCACCGACACCTAACCGGTCTAGATCTAACCATAGACCAAGAGTAACAACCTAGATCACACCCGCAAGGACACCCTAGCCTTAGATGTGCATCAATGCAATATCTCCTCCTAGTGCTCTCCTCCTGGCTCTCACCAAATGCTCCAAGAAATTACAAGGGCCAAGAGAGGTCTCCAAGACCTCAGTAACGAAGTTATATAGGCTTCCAACCTCCAACTAGCCGTTGCTCCACGAAATCAACTTTTTGGGCCAACTCACCGGACTGTCCGGTCACTGCCTGACTGGATCGTCCGGTCACTGCAGAATCAGCTCCAATGGCTCTGCCCACTGCTGATCTTCGTACTGACCGGACCGTCAAGTTAGCTGATCAGACCGTCTGGTCAGACTTTCTCTCTCTATTCCAGAGAGCATCCAAATCTGCGCACTTCTGTCCTGAGCCACCTCTATACAGACCGGACCGTCCGGTCTGCTGACCATACTGTCTAGTCAGTATAGGTCTTCTCGTTGATAGACTTCCTCGTAGACTTCTCTCTGGTCCCCTAGTAACCGTACAGTCCGGTCTCCTCTGACCCCTCTATCCGGTCACTCTGTCCAGAAGTTGAAACTCCTCATCCTTGCTTGACTTCATTTCCTGGCTTCTCCGAACAGCTCCTCGGCTTCTCCACTGTCACCTAGTGCCTATGACTTCACTGAGCATCCATGCACATCACCGACTAGACATGACCTAAGAGAAATGACCTAGACCCCCTTCATAGTCCGGTTTTTCCTATGGACTCAAAGCCCTAACAACTAGATAAGTGTTCCCAACACTTGCTCCATAGCTTGTCCTTAGCCTTGATCCATCTTCATAAACCCTTGCACTCCATCAAGCTCATCAAGCCTCCATGCTTGCAATCATTGTCATTAATTGCCAAGGCCGTCATCAACAATCATCATCGAGTAGAAAAGGTTTCCTACACAAACAACACTCGTGTAGATATTAATCACTTTTCATGTTTGTCATCCATCACCAAAACCTTCATACCTTGGGGTGACCTCAATGGTCATGATCCTTACAATCTCCCCCATTTTGGTGATGGATGACAGCCACTACTTATGATGATCCAAAACGGATGAGCAACAAGGGACCAAAGGAAAGGAATGGACTGAAAAGATTACCTTGGTCCTTACCTTGGAAGTAGTCTCCCTATTGGAATGTGCTAGGTGTTGAGGGAGAACTACCCAATCACGTAGCGCACTAGATGTTGAGCTTGAGTTGAATTTGCACCCGTCATGGTGTCGTGGTAGTTGATCTTGTTGACATAGACATGCACCAAGGATGTAGATGTTCATGTTGGTGTAGATGTTCATTTGTTGTTGTAGACATGCACCATCATTGTTCTTCTCCATGTTGGTCTTGATGTTCATCTTGATATGATCTTCATGTGAGCTCCAAGTGAACATGCACTATCTCCATTTGGTCTTCATGCTTTCCTCTTTGTCACCTCATATCTATCTTCATGTTCTTCTTGTCCTTCTTCCCTTACTTGACTTTTGGATCTTCATGTCTTCATGTTCATCTTCTTCCCCTTTTTGTTGTCCTCAATCTTTGACTTGGCTTTTGGATCTTCATGTTCTTCTCCCTCTTTGTCACCTATCACCAGAAACCACAAATCAAAAGCGAAACACAAGACAACCAAGAAGCAAATAATAAATGAAAAGAGTTAGGAAAACTCCCCCTTTCATGATGCTCTTCCTTGGTCATGATGGTGTTCCACCATAGCTCCCCCTACACACATGACTCAACAAAATATTTTCTCAAGTCTGCAATGGTTAGTCAATTGTGTGATGGGAATGTATGAGTCACTTGTCTTTGAGCCGCGCAAGTAGATTTAACCTCGAAGATCGTTTGAACATGACTCAGTGAGCATGAAGCACAAAGATCACTATGTGATCATCTGGAGGGTCATATACTTACATTGTAAATAAGCAACTCACCATAGACACATGTTTGGGAGCATGTAAGGTATCACAATTCAAGAATGCATGAATGCAAAGAATGAAAATGTAACAAGTATACAAATGCATGATGAGATGCTAAAGGAAAGAGAGAGAGAACGGCTATAAAACAAAGTGCCAACGATGAGTTGTTCCCTTCTCGAGCTTACTCACAATGGACCATTCTTCAAAGACTTGGGCACAACATGAACCACCTTCCCAAGCTTAACCCATGTCCATTGCTATCTCAAGGAGGTTCGAAGTTGACCTACAAGAAGAAGAGAAACAAGCACAAATCAAGGCACAAATAACAAAACAAAACAAACAAGACTATACATATTTACAAGAGACAAGCTTTAGGGTTACTCATGTGATGTTTGAAAGGTTGAGAACATTGAGTTCTCCCCTGAGCTTGTTGAAGGTCTTCTCATCGAGTGGCTTGGTGAAGATATCCGCCAATTGTTCATGAGTCCACACACTCACAAATTCAATGTCCTTGTTCTTAACATGGTCTCTTATGAAATGATGCTTCACTTGTATATGCTTTGCATGACCATGATCTCCCGTTTTGAGAGCCATCTTCATTGCCGCCTCACTATCACAGTATAATGGCATTTGAATGTATTTAAGGCCATAATCCGAGAGCGTTTGCCTCATATAGAGAAGTTGGGCACAACACGCTCCCGCCGCCACGTACTCCGCTTTAGCTGTGGATAGAGCCATCGAGTTTTGCTTCTTTGAGCTCCAAGATACTAGAGATCTTCCAAGAAATTGGCAACCTACCAATGTGCTCTTTCTATTCACTTTGCATCCCATGAAGTCCGAATCTGAATACCCGAGTAACTCAAAGCTTGGTCCTCTAGGATACTATAATCCCATGGTAGGTGTGTACTTGAGGTATCTAAGAATCCTCTTCACGGCCTTCAAGTGAGACTCCTTTGGATTTGCTTGATAGCGTCCACACAAGCACACACTAAATATGATGTCCGGTCTATCAAGAGATCCACGACTTTTGGTCACTCTTGATAACACTTGCAATTTTCCTCTCTCTTGAGAAGGTCCTTAGTGTACTTCTCTTGATAGAAGGAACACATGCAACTCTCCAATCATTGACATTTGAAATTCCCTTGCCATTATTTCCGAAACTCCTCATTGAACTTCTCATTGGTTAACACATAGATGATATCATCCGCATAGATTTGGCACACAAAGAGACCCTTCCCAACATGCCTTGTAAACAAGGTGCTATCAATGCTTCCAATGGTGAAGCCATTCTTGAGTAGGAAGTTCCTCAAGTGCTCGTACCATGCCCTAGGTGCTTGCTTGAGGCCATAGAGAGCTTTCTTCACTTTGTACACATGTCTTGGATGTTTAGGGTTCTGAAACCCTGGAGGTTGTTCCACATAGACTTTCTCATTGATCTCTCCATTCAACAAAGCACTTTTCACATCCATTTGATAGAGCTTGAAGCCATTGTGTGATGCATAGGCAAGTAAGATCCGAATCGCTTCAAGACGGGCCACGGGAGCAAATGTTTTCTCAAGGTCAATACCCGCCACTTGAGAATACCCCTTGGCCACTAGGCGAGCCTTGTTCGTGACAATTGCCCCTTTCTCATCTTGCTTGTTCTTGAAGACCTACTTTGTGCTAACCACATTATGATTCTTGGGCCTCTCAACCAATTTCCATACCTTACATCTCTTAAAGTTGTTCAATTATTCTTGCATAGCAATAACCCATTTGTGATCATCCATAGCTTCATCAAGTGTTGTAGGCTCAATCATGGAGATGAAAGAGAAGTTCTCAATTACAACATTTGCCTCATCATTTTCTTCACTCACATAGTTGGGCTTGTATTGATTTCTCCTTGTCCTCACTCCTTGAGATGGACTCTCAATGATTAAGTCACGTGAGTGATCCTTGTTTATGGCTTTGGGTCTAGGATGATGTTCTTCTTGAGTAGAAGAAGCTCTAGGTGAAGTATGTTGTGCATCATGGATTGCTTGCTCTCTTGAGATATGAGTGTCTTGGATTCTTAGTGAGGTGGGGGAATCACTCATATGCTTTGTTGTATTGGAGCTAGAGCTTGGTGTGGATGTGGGGGTGTTATGTGAAGAGCTTGGAGAAGTGGCTCGAGGTGAGATATATGGGGAGGTTTGAGGCTCACTTCTCTCTTGGGTTCCCTCATGGATAGGTGGATGCACTCTCAATGAATTTTGGAAGGAGCTAGTGGGTGTGTCAATGGCATCTTTGGTTGGTTCTTGCACCTCGGAGGAAGAGGTTGGTTGAGGTGGTGGAGTTGAGGGCTCATCAATATCACCATCATTGGCCTCGTGGGGTAAAACCTTGCCCACAGGCATGTTTATCAAAGCTTCCCTCATGAGCTCATCTCCAGTGTTCACTTCATGAAACTCATCTCCTTTCTGAGAACCATTTGACTCATCAAATTGCACATCATATGATTCGTCCACACATCCTGTGGCTGAGTTGTAGACACGATATGCCTTAGAAGTCCCTGAATGCCCAACAAGAATGCCCTCATCAGTCCTGCTTTCAAATTTTTCGGGCTTCCTCCTCTTCTTGAGAATGTAGCAGGTGCAGCAAAGACCCGAATATAGGAAATATTCGATTTCCGTCCAACCAGTAGGTCATAGGGTGTCTTCTTCAACAACCGGTGGAGATAGACACGGTTGGAAGTGTAGCAAGTTGTGTTGATTGCTTTAGTCCAAAACCTCTCATGAGCTCCATACTCATCTAACATGGCACGAGCAAGGGTGATGAGTGTCTTGTTCTTCCTCTCCACTACTCCATTCTGCTCAGGAGTACATGTAGCGGAGAATTCATGCTTGATCCCCTTCTTGTCATAATATTCTTTAACTGTTGTGTTCTTGAACTCAATCCCATTATCACTCCTTATCTTCACAATGCTAGCCTTGAATTCATTGTTTGCTCTCCTTGCAAACTTTATGAAGATGCCACTTGCTTCAGACTTGTCCACAAGAAAGAAAGTCCAAGTGTATCTTGTGAAGTCATCTACAATCACCAAGCAGTATAGATTCCCTCCCAGACTCTTGTAATGTATTGGCCCAAACAAGTCCATGTGTAAGAGCTCTAGAGGACGAGATGTTGAATTTAATGACTTGGTGGGGTGAGATGATGCAACTTGCTTTCCAGCCTGACAAGCATTACACAGTCTATCCTTCTCAAAGGTAACATCCTTGATTCCTTCAACTAGATTCCTCTTGACCACTTTTCTGAGTTGATTCATTCCAACATGTGCCAGTCTTCTATGCCACAACCATCCATCCCTTTGTTACCTTAGTGAATAGGCAAGTACTTGGTGGCATATTGCTTGATTTGAAGTCCGTGACATACAAGTTCCTATGCCTCACTTCATGAAATACTATCCCTTTCTTTTTATTTTCAATCATTGCACCATCCTCATCAAATGTGCACTTGAATCCAATGTCACAAAAGACAGAAGGTTGAAATTTAGGGTTTCCACAAGAAAGACCTTGGAGAGATGGAGGTGATAGGTGTAGAGTGCCCGATCTTTCGGCGAGTGGAGATAACTTCGATTTAGTGGATGTTGACCCTCACGATCCGACTACGAGGCGCAAGCCGAAGCGCTAATGCAATCACTGAACCAACTTCCGGAGGATATTAACCTTGCGGTAAACAAGATCAACCTGATCACGAGGATCAATTCTTACGCGCAATCGAAGAACGAGCAAGAATTAGAGGCGAGCAATCTGACGTATTGCACGAAGGTGGAGTTCTGAATTCATGTCGAGAGACGGATGTATAGCTAAGCTAAACTTAAAACAAAACTCGAAGATTACAAGGGGCGCAGCCCTTGACTATATAGGGGGAGGACGAGGCATCTAGGGCCAGCTGAAGTGGAGAGGCGCGCGGTGGAGAGGGAGTCGTGCGACTTGGGCCACGTGGGCCTTCGGGCGACATCATCCTGGGCTGTCGTTCCTTAGCATCAAAACCGTCTTCAATTCCTGGGCTCGAGCTCTAGTGATTGGGCCCTTGTACGTCGTCATCTCGTTAGAAGATGGATTCGTAACTCGAGGAGGCGCGACAACGAGAGGTGGAGGCGTGACAGCTTGGTTTGGCACGCCATCTTTTGTCGTCATTATTCGTATGTCGTTGATGTCCTCATCATCCTCCCCTTCTTGAAGTGAAGTCGTCCTCGACGGCAACTCATCATCCTCACGCAAGTATGGTTTCAAATCTGCAACATTAAAACTAGTGGAAACACCAAACTCTATGGGCAAGTCAAGAACATAAGCATTATCGTTAATCTTGGTTAGCACTTTAAAAGAACCAGCAGCACGAGGTATCAGTTTAGAATGACGCAAAGTAGGAAATCTATCTTTACGCAAGTGCAACCAAACCAAATCACCAGGTTCAAAAGAAATATGTTTTCTACCTTTACTACCAGCAACTTGATACTTTTTATTAGCAATGGGAATGTTGTGTTGTCTTTCTTCATGCAATTGTTTCATGTGATCAATATGAGCAAGAGCATCAAGATGTGGTTCATCTTCAGCATCAATAGCAAACAAATCAATAGGCGCCTTAGGAACATAGCCATAAACAACCTCAAAAGGACACATCTTAGTGGCAGAATGTGTAGCACGATTATAAGCAAATTCAACATGAGGTAAACAATCTTCCCAGCGTCTCAAATTTTTATCTAAAACAGCTCTAAGCAAAGCAGACAAAGTTCTATTTACTATCTCAGTTTGCCCATCAGTTTAAGGATGACAAGTAGTACTAAACAGCAGCTTAGTTCCTAATTTATTCCAAAGGGAACGCCAAAAATGACTAAGAAACTTAGCATCACAATCAGTTTTAGGAATTCCATGCAATCTAACAATCTCTCTAAAGAACAATTCAGCAACATTTGAGGCATCATCAGTTTTATGACAAGGTATAAAGTGAGCCATTTTAGAAAAACGATCAACAACCACAAAAATACTATCCCTCCCCTTCTTAGTGCGAGGCAATCCCAAAACAAAATCCATCAAAATATCATGCCAAGGAGAAGAGGGAACAGGCAAGGGCATATACAAACCATGATTACCCAAACGAGATTTAGCTTCTTGACATGTAGTACAGTGTGCAACAAGGCGCTCAACATCACGGCGCATCCGTGGCCAAAAGAAATGGTCGGCCAACACCTCATGTGTCTTGAAAACTCTGAAGTGACCCATAAGACCACCTCCATGCGCCTCCTGTAACAACAAATGACGAACCGAGCTAGCTGGAATACACAGCTTGTTAGCACGAAACAGGAACCCATCCTGCATATGAAATTTGCCCCAAGGTTTGCCATCCTTACAATGCATCATAATATCATGAAAATCAGCATGATTCACATATTGATCTTTCAAAGCTTGCAAACAAAAGATTTTAAAGTCTAATTGGGACAGCATTATATAACGACAAGACAAAGCATCGGCAATCACATTTTCCTTCCCGTTTTTATGTTTAATGATGTATGGAAAAGATTCAATAAGTTCAACCCATTTAGCATGACGACGATTCAGATTAGTTTGGGTTCTAATATGTTTCAAAGCCTCATGATCAGAATCAATAATAAATTCGTGAGGCCATAAATAATGCTGCCATGTTTGCAAAGTTCTTACTAAAGCATAAAGTTCTTTATCATAAGTGGAATATTTAAGAGCAGCACCACTTAACTTCTCACTAAAATAAGCAATGGGTTTATGATCTTGCAACAAAACAGCACCCAAACCAATTCCACTAGCATCACATTCCAATTCAAACACTTTATCAAAATTAGGCAATTATAAGAGAGGAGCATGAGTTAACCGTTCCTTTAAAGTGTTGAATGCGTCATCTTGTGGTGCGCCCCACTCAAATGGCGCACCCTTCTTGGTCAGCTGATGTAATGGTGCAGCAATAGAACTGAAATCCCGCACAAAACGACGATAGAAGCCTGCAAGACCAAGAAAACTGCGAACCTGTATGACCGTCGTCGGTTGGGGCCAACTCTGAATGGCGTCCACCTTGCTGCTATCGACCTAAATGCCCTGTGGAGTAACAACATATCCAAGAAACGAAACACGTTGCGTGCAAAAAGTGCATTTTTCCATGTTCCCAAACAAGTGAGCAGCACGCAAAGCATCAAAAACAGCACGCAAATGATCTAAATGCTCATTCATGGATTTGCTGTATATAAGGATATCATCAAAATAGACAACAATAAATATTCCAATGAAAGGCCGAAGAACTTCATTCATTAAGCGCATAAAAGTGCTAGGAGCATTAGACAATCCAAACGGCATAACCAACCATTCATACAAGCCAAATTTAGTTTTAAAAGCCGTTTTCCATTCATCTCCTAATTTCATTCTTATTTGATGGTAACCACTACGCAAATCAACCTTAGAGAAAATTGTGGCACCACTAAGTTCATCAAGCATATCATCAAGGCGTGGTATAGGATATCGATAACGAATTGTAATATTGTTAATTGCACGACAATCTACACACATACGCCAAGAACCATCTTTCTTAGGAACAAGCAAAACAGGAACCGAACAAGGGCTGAGAGACTCACGAATGTAACCTTTATCAAGCAATGCCTGCACTTGACGCTGAATTTCTTTTGTCTCCTCAGGATTTGTGCGGTACGGGGCGCGATTAGGAAGCTGTGCGCCTGGAATTAAATCAATCTGATGTTCTATGCCACGAATAGGAGAAAGACCCGGCGGCAATTCAGTGGAAAGAACATCTTTATAGTCCTGCAAAAGGTTAGCAACAGGAGGAGGAATATGCAACATAGGTGCCTCATCTAGTGAAACAAGCATACGAGAGCAAACTAGCGCATAGCAAAGCAGATTAGCATCATGTAATTCATCAAAATCAGCACGTGTAGCAAGCAAGATAGGGTTATTCAATTTGACCTCATGTTGAACAGGTGCAACAGGAGGCGATGTAACCAATTTTGCAGCTTTTGTCGCTCGAGCAATATCATCTTTAAGAACTTGTTCAGGTGTCATAGGATGAATAACAATTTTCTGACCCTTAAACATGAAGGAATAATAATTGGAGCGACCATGATGAACACTATCAACATCATATTGCCAAGGACGGCCAAGCAACAAAGAGCATGCTTCCATTGGAACAACATCACAATCTACAAAATCAGAATAGACGCCAAGACAGAAAGGAACACATACCGAGCGCGTTACCTTTATTTTGCCGCCATCATTAAGCCATTGAACATGATAAGGATGTGGATGCTTCCTTGTTGGCAATGACAACTGCTCCACCAAGGTCGTACTAGCCAAATTGTTGCAACTGCCACCATCGATGATTATACGGACCGCTCGTTCTTACACAACGCCATTGATATGAAAAATGTTGTTGCGCTGATGCTTTTCATCCTGAACGACCTGTGTACTAAGAACACGCTGCACAACAAGAGTGGCATACCTGTCGGCGGCACTAGAGTCGACATGAAGCTCCGTATTATCTGCATGATTAGTGGCAAGCATAGTCTGCTGAATATCCTCAGAATCACTAGCAGAAGAATACCCACCGTCGTCACGAATCAACATAGTTCGTTTATTTGGACAATCGCGTATCACATGACCAAATCCTCGGCAACGGTGACACTGAATATCACGAGCTCGTCCAGACGACGAAGAGGATGGCACGATCGAGGCAGATTTGGCCGTGGATGGAGCACTCGACTTGGACGTGGTCGAGGAGTGGTCGCACGACGTGGAAGGAGGTGTCGACCGTGGAGCTGAAGGCGTCTTGGACCCTACAAAAATGTTAGGTCTTGACGAAGATTGTCGATCCTGCACTTCACGTTCAGCTTTACAAGCATATTCAAATAAGGTGGTCATATCATCATAATGCTTATAATCAAGAATATTCTGAATTTCACGATTTAACCCACCCCTAAAGCGAGCCATAGCAGCAGCATCCAGTTCAACTAAACCACAGCGAATCATACCCTTTTGTAAAGCTTGATAATAATCCTCTACGGAAAGTGAACCTTGTTGAAAACGCTGCATTTGATTAAGCAAATCACTAGCATAATATGACGGCACAAAACGATGACGCATAGCAGCTTTTAATGCCGTCCAAGTGGCTGTAATATTATCAGGATATCTTTGCCTATACTCACGCCACCAAAGTAAAGCAAATTCAATAAATTCACTAATAGCTGCCTTAACTTGTAAATTAGCAGGAATATCATGGAATGCAAATTTTTGTTCAACCTCTAATTCCCAATCAAGATAAGCACTCGGATCATATTTGCCATTAAAAGTGGGAATACGAAATTTTATTTTGGCAAAAGAATCATTAATAGGAACACGTACCCTACGAGCACGACCACGGCGATTGTCGTCGTCCTGCTCGGTGTCGGCGCCGTAGTCACGTGCATGTTGCAACTCCGTGAGCTGCGTCGTCGTGGTCCCAAGCTGCGTCGACATGGCCTCAAGACGAGTCATGATCGTCACGAGCGTGGTGCGGGCAGCCGTATCAGCGAGGTCCAGTTGATCAAAACGCTCATTCGACGAAGTGATCGTAGAGTCAAGTCTCTCATGCATCGTCTTCATGTCGTTTTGTAGACCATCTACCTGTGCCTGGACATCCTGGAGGGTGAGCTCCTCCGACTTCGAGTTGTTTTCTGCCATAGAAACACGAGCAATACAAAAAGCGAGATCCTACAATGAGAGGTGAGTGGTGGATTAAAAGCTCAATCAAAAAGCTGTTATCAAATTCTTACCCGTCCTTACCAACCACGCAAGCGTGAACTGCAACCACAGGTAAAACCGGTGGAAGATTGGAGGAGCGATTGCGTGGTGAAACAAAAACCTGCTTGTAGTAGAAAATTTGTGGGGCTAGGAGGCTGCACTCAATCCAAGGGTTAGCACAATTCAAACAATAACTGCGAAGCTGGTGCTAAACGCGAAAAGATTGCTGCCGGTACAAGTGCAAGAGGAAGGAAGAAGGATCAAAACAAAGTGCAGCAAGAACACGTCGCCTGTGTTGCTCGGCCGCTCTTTTTTTTTCTTTCTTTTTTTTTCTCTCTTTTTTTTATACTTTTTGCTGAAAATATAAACAATCAGACCTCAAATAAGCAATTAAGCACAAGCGCTTTCTCTCTGGAAAGCGAACTGTGGTGGTGAAAACACGCGGCACGGCGGAAGGATACGACGATGATAGGAAGAAAACGATGAAACACAGTGTACCAGCAACGATCAAAAGCGAAAGCGCAAAAACTCAACAACGCAAATTATTGAATGAAAGTGCGAGGCTCAAAACCGTACTGGGATAAACTTTTTTTTTTGTAGTTTTCGGTTTATGTGGACTTGGATAAAACTCACCGAGAAACACTGGAATCTGATACCACTTGATAGGTGTAGAGTGCCCGATCTTTCGGCGAGTGGAGATAACTTTGATTTAGTGGATGTTGACCCTCACGATCCGACTACGACGAGCAAGCCGAAGCGCCGATGCAATCGCTGAACCAACTTCCGGAGGATATTAACCTTGCGGTAAACAAGATCAACCTGATCACGAGGATCAATTCTTATGCGCAATTGAAGAACGAGCAAGAATTAGAGGCGAGCAATTTGATGTATTGCACGAAGGTGGAGTTCTGAATTCACGTCGAGAGACGGATGTATAGCTAAGCTAAACTTAAAACAAAACTCGAAGATTACAAGGGGCGCAGCCCTTGACTATATAGGGGGGAGGACGAGGCATCTAGGGCCGGCTGAAGTGGAGAGGCGCGCGGTGGAGAGGGAGTCGTGCGACTTGGGCCACGTGGGCCTTCGGGCGACATCATCCTGGGCCGTCGTTCCTTAGCATGAAAACCGTCTTCAATTCCTGGGCTCGAGCTCTAGTGATTGGGCCTTTGTACGTCGTCGTCTCGTTAGAAGATGGATCCGTAACTCGAGGAGGCGCGACGACGAGAGGTGGAGGCGTGATAGCTTGGTTTGGCGCGCCATCTTCCGTCGTCATTATTCGTATGTCGTTGATGTCCTCATCAGGAGGTCCAGTAATGGCCACCTTGCCTGATCCTCTAACTCTCCCCTTTGAGTTATCTCCAAATGTCACCTTCTTACTGTCTTTATCTTCATCAATGGTGGTGAACATGGTTGGCTTTTTGGTCATGTGTTGAGTGCATCCACTGTCAAGTATCCAATGAGTACCTCCACTCTTGTAGTTGACCTTGGTGATAGACATAAGACAAGCACTAGAGGAAGAAGGTTTAGTGTTCAAAGCATTACTTGATTGACTAGCACTAACCTCATCATGTCGAATGATAAGACTATCCTCATAGATAGGGATCCTTGCAATCCCATCCTAAAGTCTCCTCCTAATGGGATAGTGAGAAGCACAATACCTTCAATGTCCATGATCACCCCCCATTTGCACATTGTTGAGGTCGATGTAGTAGTGGGGAGGATCATAGAGACCAGTGATGTGCTCAAGCACATGTCCCACTTGTGAGTGGAACACGAGTATCATCTCCATTGCCCTCTCAATTGAGAGCTCATGCCTTCTGTTGACTACCTCCTCAAATAAGAAACCCCTCTCAGGAGCTGTAATTTGTTGGAGGAGCTTGTCGATCACTTCAGGTGGTGCAATCCTCCGAAGGCCTCTGAAGGAGTTTATCTTGCACACAAGATCATAGATCCTCAAGAAAGTCTCACAAAGGTCATCATTCGTATTTCTTATAACTTCATCAAATTGAAAGAACAACTGCTATTGTCGAGCTCGATGAATATGCCAGTGTCAATCTTGTGGGGGAGGTGGGGGCACCGGACTAGTAAGATCGATCATCTCAAATGATCGTGCGAGCAATGTAGTCGGAACTCCCCTCACACCAATGCATGGTCCACCCGAAGTGCTTGGAGTAGAACTTGGTATGGCACTTGAGGTAGAGCTTGACAAAGTGCTTGATGATGAGCTTGGTGAAGGTCTTGATCCGAAGGGGTTGTAGAAGTTGTTGCAAAGCAATCTTGTGGAGGGTTTAAAGAAGTTTGAGCTCGAAGTTACTTCTTTCCCAATCACATCCTCGACGGAGAGATCCTTCTCTATGAGAAGGTCAAGGGTGATATAGAGGAGCTTGCTACTAGGGAGCAAGGAGAGGATCTTCTCAATTATCACGTTCTTGTGAAGCTTGAACGATCCTTTATTTGCTTCAATCGCGTCCACAATACCTTGCAAGCAAATAAGAGAGTCAAGTAAGTTTTCATTGTCATTAGCATGAAAAGCAAATAACTCCTCAACAAGTATGACACTGACACAATCAAGAGGCACATCATCATCAATCCTAGTCATGCTAGTGGTGAAAGTAGGATCAAGAGAACCAACATCATCAATCATCACATTAGGCACACTAGTAGAGCAACCTGTCAAGTTATAACTAGTAGAATCTAGGCACTTACTAGGACTAGGCACATCCACACAACCATCACTATCATCATACACATGATTGTCGGTGAAGGTATTGGCAAAGTCCACAAGAGTATCTATCAACTTATCCGGGATCATGGTATTTAGGTAGCTTTTCAAGCGATCCTTCCATGAGCAATGACCTGGCCCAAAATGGTATGACAACCCAACACAATACGGTCACTACTCAAGGCGGTTAAGCCCTATGCTGAGCACTTGGTTCTGATAACACTTGAAAGGACCGAGTGACCAAGAGGGGGGGGGGGGCGGTGAATCGGGAACTCCCACTATGTACTGAATTCACCAATTCCTAAAATCATGACTCAATCAATTCCTATAGAAATTCTAGTGGTGGTCACACTAGCAAGATAATGGCCCTATGAAAAGGAACAACAACCTAAGCATACTTGTGAATCACTCAAGCCAATACAACTCCTATGCAAGTTAGTAATAGATACACGCGGAAGCACACAACAAGCTAGCAAAGGAGCCTACTCAGGCAATGCTACAAGATAAGGAACTAGAGCACACAAGCATGAGTAACACAACTAGCAAGCAAGAAGCCTATTCATGCAATTCTACAAGATAATCAACTAGAGCAAGGTAAACACACAAGCATGAATAGCACGGTATGTAAATGTAGAAAGTAATGCATCAAAGTAAGGAGTAGAGTAAGAAATGGCTCATGATTTTTTCCTGAGGTCTCGGAAGGATGGCGCCTTTCCCAACTCCTTATTGGACCACTCCTGCTAGAGTCTCGGTCCCTTCCGCCACCAATGTAGAGTTCTCGCCCACGAGCCTACAATCACTCTCGGAGTGAAGACATGGTGCGCATCACCACTGCAACCAAGACACAAGCTCGCCTCCCTCGAGAACTTGCCAGACTCCCCGAGCCAACACGGGTGCTTACTATTAATGCCCCTTTCACCGGTGGGCTCAAACCGGGTACAAACATGTGACGGCCTTCAGAACTGATCATGATAGGCTCGATCACCGACACCTAACCAGTCTAGGTCTCACCATAGACCAAGAGTAACAACCTAGATCATACCCTCAAGGACACCCTAGCCTTAGATGTGCATCAATGCTTAATCAATTCCAACGGCTCTGCCCACTGCTGATCTTCATACTGACCGGACCGTTAGGTCAGCTAACTAGACCGTCCAGTCAGACTTTCTCTCTCCATTCCAGAGGGCATCCAAATCTATGCACTTCTGTCCTGAGCCACCGCCATGCAGACCGGACCGTCCGGTCTACTGACTATACTGTTCAGTTAGTATATGTCTTCTCGCTGATAGACTTCCTCACAGACTTCTCTCTGGTCCCCTAGTGAACATACAGTCCGGTCTCCTCTGACCCCTCTGCCCGATCACTTTATCCAGAAGCTAAAACTCCTCGTCCTCACTTGACTTTGTTTCTTGGCTTCTTCAAACAGCTCCTTGGCTTCTCCACTGTCACCTAGTGCCTATGATTTCACTGAGCATGCATGCACATCACCGACTAGACATGACCTAAGAGAAATGACCTAGACCCTCTTGATAGTCCGGTTTTTCCTGTGGACTCAAAGCCCTAACAACTAGACAAGAGTTGCCAGCACTTGCTCCATAGCTTGTCCTTAGCCTTGATCCATCTTCATCAACCATTGGAGTCCATCAAGGTCATCAAGCCTCCATGCTTGCGGTCATTGTCATCAATTGCCAAGGCCGCCATCAACAATCATCATAGAGTAGAAAAGGTTTCCTACACAAATAACACTCATGTAGACATTAGTCTCATTTCATGTTTGTTATTCATCACCAAAATATTCATACCCTTGGGGTGACCTCAGTGCTCATGATCCTTACACCATTGTCACTGTTGTGGAGGTTGTCAGCGTGACGTGCTGATCCTTATTTGCTCATCATGGATTGCATCATGGCGCCAAGTGTCGTCCCATCAAATAGGGGAATGATGTTGATAGGGGTAGGTTGGTAGTGAGGTTTGACTCCCTGATACTGTTCCCGCACGCTCGTGCGGTTGTTGGCTTTCGCCCCACTCAACCCCTATTGCCCGGGGTCGATCGAGCCGCGTTGTGGTCGACCATTCGCCGAGCATTGACTATTTTATCGTCTAGTGTTTGGAGGATAGCCCTTTGGAACAGACTCAAACCTATCATGATTGTTTCACCTGTCTTTCCTCCTCTGTCACTCCCACATTGCGCAATGATGCGGCGCCCCGTCCCATCTATCAGTGGCGTGGACCACTGGCAGGGCAGGCCGGGGCAGCACGTGGTGACAGAGATGTTGTATGCGCATGTGCATGCGCACGTGACATCATTGTGGGTGATAAATATTTGTCTGTAGGGCGTCTGACCTCGACTACAGGGGTCAAGCTAGGTGGGGCGCGGTCACCCCCACTCATGGCGGTCGAGTGAGGCGAGTCACTCTTGAATCCTTGTCTTGTAGTTCGAATGAGCGTCAGGGGTGTGGATTGTGTCGAGATGGGGTCGTTCAGGTCGGGATCTCCCTGAATCCACTGTGAGGCCTCGGAGTAAGCATTTTTAATACGTTGTTAATTGTTGTTATGTGGCATCACTAATAGTTATCCCCGACACCTATGCACATCCACACCAAGGGTGAGTATGACTTGATGAATTTCAGCATGTCCCATGTGTTGTATCTCTTAGGGACCTGTGCCTCCCCATAGACGCAAGTAAGCCGCCACGACACCGTCTCGTTTTCTAAAGCAATAACATCGATATGGTAATGCGAAAACGGTAAGATCTCAACTATGGTTTTACTATTCGAAAAGATGCCCATGCCACCACTGCGTCTAGAGCTACTTACAACAAAGTTATTATCATAACCTAGATTACTCATTTGCAGAATCAAGCTTCTCTTCCATACCTGGGCACAACTGAATGAAATGTCTGGTCATACAACTGATCGGGCCATGCAGCTAGAGACCATCCGCCCCTTATTATACCCTTGAAGCCATCAATTCTCATTGGTATCTTCATTGGCCTTCTCAACAGAACCACCATGATGACAGGTATGGACAATAAAACATCCCAGCCACAGCCGATGGTGCAACAAAGTCTCCATGTGAGGTAGTCATAGCATCAGCTTCTAGAAATCCTAAAAAGCTCATATAACTAGCTGCGGCAAGATGACTTCCTGAGTATGCGGCCTTTTATTAATCGTTCTAGCCAATTCTTCCTTCAGATCAGCCTCAATGTTGATCTTCAATTTTACTGAAGTCGAGTAACCACAACAGTACCATCGGCAACACCACGTTGGAATACCGTAACTCCGATGCGGATGCTCTCCGATCCTATCAAAACTGGCATAACCGATTCTAATCACAAGGTGCAAATCCAATCTTTTGTCCTTATTCTTCATCTAGTGATAATCGACCTCCATCATTCAATTATTGATCAAGGCCATCGATCACCATTGGCCGCCATGCTTCTATTCTGAATGTCGATGCCCCCCGCATGAACGATCTCCGGGGTAATCAACATCGGCATCTTCCTTGTCAGTTCACTCCTTCATGTTATGAGTTATCAGGCTAAAAAGACTTACACTATCGTCATGCTTAGGTGCATCAGACTTATCTGAGACAACACTAATGCGCAGGGCGACAGTATGGGACTTAGAGACTGATAGAAACTAGAAGAAAACCAGAAATCAACCACTGATAGCCTTAGCAAAGAATTCCAAATTCCCCTTGAGCGGCAAAGGACACAACCATCATCATTTTTATCTCAAACATCCAGTTCTTCTGAAGTTGTAGCGCAATGGTTGATAGCTTCAAGAAAAATAACCATGGATGGATCGCGTCCCAAGGTGCAAAGCCTCTGCAATATCTCACCATCGACTCATATGTCAATCCTGATTGCTCCGATACAGCCGACAGGTAATACATCGAAGTCCCTTTGTCATATTCTTGAAGCCACTTATCCGAGTGGAATATTTATTGGCTACACCGGTAGGGCCATGATCACTACACGAAGCATGTGTAAACAATAAAATATCCTGGCCACATTGCTAATGACACTATCAGCAAATAGTTAACTTGGTGTCTCGCTCATCTTCATGCGAGGTAACCATGCATCAACTCTTCCTCACTGGATGGTGATAAAATCAACGATGACTTCACCTTCACCTCTTCAACCAGCTATAGTATTGTACTATCAGCTCAACCACCACATCGGGTCCCCCGGTAAAAGCATTATAGTAATATTTCATGACGAGGATACTCCCACAACCGGTGCGTAAATATTTTCCAATTTCCAAATTAATGATTTATGCCTTCTCGGTCTTCTGTCCTTGGTGCTCCTTGTGCCATGTGTTGGATGTTCAGAGTTAGTCGATGGAGAGAGAGAAGCCCATAACCCATGCACATCAATGAGGAAGAAAGCTGGTCGATGAGAAAACAATAAAGCCGATCGGCTTTTGGATTTTCAGATCATGGTGCAATATATAAAAATTAGGCTGGAGTTCGGCCAAAGGTGGGCTGGATTTTCAGACCATGCGACATAACCAAAGTGTTCGGCCAAAGGTGGGCTGAGCCCAGTGGGGCCCATCTTCTAAGGTCAGTTCTCCACTGCCTTTCCTACGTCGGTTACCCCCCTTAGGCGAAGTTACCAACCCTAGAACCGCCATTTAGTGCTATAAAATGAAGATAAGGGCTTCACTCTCTTAACACTTCAAGATAGAATTAGCTATTTATTTTCAAAAGGCTCAGTGCTGCCAAAGCATTTAGAAAATAGGGAGAGAGTAGGAGGAGTCCAGAAGAGGAGGTTTGGGCCTGTCCAACCCCTTCTTCGCGCTTGTACCTCGATGGATGCTTGCCTTTTTAAGTAAGTCTTCGTGGTTCTTTTCTGGTTATTAGTTTTCTTTTTTTTAAGTAAGTTTTAGTACTTAGTTGCTTTACTCTCAGAGACCTTAGTCTTGGCCCATCATACGTAGAGATTAAGAGAGTAATAGAAAGCATAGACGTGGTGTCTAGGCCGTAGGTTGCCTTTGTTTATCACGTAGTCCATGGATTGCTAGAGCTAGGCAGTAGGTGGTGACAGTCCTATCTGTCCTTTGAAATCCTCCATGTTCGGCTACATAGTAGACTTTTGGCCGGAATCGCACTGTGGATGAGATGGAACATCGGATGCCCAATGCAAGCAGCTTAGTGTCAACTTACTCTAATTAGGACTCTTTTACCAGTTAGAATCCTCTCTACTCAATCCATAGTTATCTTGGTGTCCTTGGACGACTAGAATAGAAGATTAGCACACACGTTTCCTGTGAATTCAATACCCTTGGAATACCCCAGAGGTGAAGTGCTACAGTGGTATTCTCCGTGCGCTTGTGGACTCATCTGCATTCGTTAAAGATACCAACAAGCATTTCTGGCACTATTGCTGAGGAACGGTTGCTGTTAGTCTTCGAACCTAGTCGCCCTCGTATCTTTTTATTTTTCTTTGTTTGTTTCTTACCTCCTTTGTCCAATGGAGCAACCTACCATTCAAAATCTTTCTGCTCCAAAGGGCGAGTTCTTCGAGCCACCGCCATCAACGGACCCAATTCTTTCATCTGGCTTCGAACTTCGTCCTAGCTTTATAGCCGTGGTTCAGGAATAATCCTTCTCGGGTTTAAATAGCGAAAACCCGTTTCATCATTTGCGAGAGTTCGAGCAATTGTGTTCATGCTTCACCATTAGAGGAATGACACAAGAAACTCTGTGGTGGAAATTATTTCCTTTTTCCCTCATGGAGAATGTGAAACAATGGTACACCCATACCATTGGGAGTGTGAATGGTGATTGGAATAAACTCTGAGATAAGTTTTGTCTCGCGTTCTTTCTTGTACGACGCATCGTCTCCCTGCGAAGAGACATTCTCGACTTTCAACAATTTGAGAAGGAGTCTATAGGTGCAGCCTGGGCCAGGTTTACCATGCTAACCTATTCCAGCCCAGACTTGTCTCTGCCCGACCAAGTGTTGCTTCAACAGTTTTGCCTGGGCTTGAGCAAGGAGTCTACCATGTACCTCGACATCACCGCTGGAGGATCATTTGTCTAGAAGATGCCCAAGGAAGGAAGAGTTCTCTTAGACCTTATCCTAGAAAACACTTCTTTCCTACACAATTGTAGAACGCCACTCCAGGAGGAAGCAACATCGAGCATTGAGGCCAACCCACTAGTCGAACCTAAGCTTAGCCTTTGCCTATCCGATGATTCGTCTAGTGAAACCTCGACCGAACCAGGGGCAACGGAGGAAGAAGAAATTCAACCTTTAGAGCTCCCTTTCCAATTAAAGAATGATCTTTTTGAAGATTATGGGAACTCCTCGAATTATAGCTATCATAAGAAGCCACCAATACCTGACTCAGGCCCTGGCCCCGATGGGAGGCATTCCTCCTCAAGATGGTAAAGGAGCTTTCGGCTATTATGAGCAGTGAATGGTTGAGAGAAAGCGAGCTATCCATGGACCCAATCTAGGTATGCAAGCCAACCTCGACTCTGTCCTGCTACATTAGAAGAGCCAAGGTGGACATTCTTTACAGTCCCACTGTCGGTGCCAACATCACTTCTGATGCTTGCGCTTTTGCTATTCTGGGTGATTTACCCATGGCACCAACCCACAAATTCCTTAAGTGTTCCTCTGGATCCATTCTTGAAGGATACAGAATTTTGTGAGAAGTGCCTATACGGCATGAAGGCATTGATGCACTCCTTGATTTTTATGTGTTTGAAGTCTCGGACTTTGACATACTTATCGGGCATCCAATTGAGAAAATTTTCTCTGATCCTCCGACCAAGGGGAAGCTTAATGTCAAACTCGGGGGAAATAAATATTCTGTCCCGATCACTCAATCCGGGAACACTATCTCAAATTTTTCCCTCGACGATGAGCCAATTAAGGAAGTTAAGGCTGTCCTTCCTTTAAATTCACCTGAATCCACCCTCGAACAACAATTAGAAGATTTCGTTGAGGAGGAGGACGAAAATCAGGAAATCTTTGAACTTCCAAAGGAGGAGCCACCAAAACGACCCCTAATTGAGCTTAAAACCCTACCAGTCGGCCTACACTATGCTTTCCTTCACAACAATTTAGAAGCCCTTGTCATCATAAGTGATAAGCTTTCAGATCAAGAAACCTAAAGCCTCATAGCCGTTTTAGAAAAGCATTGCGCCATCCTAAACTACTCACTCCAAGACCTTAAGGGAATTAGTCCCGCTCTTTGCACTCATCGCATTCCCATTGACCCAAACAGTACGCCATCTAGGGAGCCTCAATGTAGGCTCAACAATGCAATGCGAGAAGTAGTGAAGAAGGAGGTCTTGAAAATTTTGCACGCCAGGATTATTTATCTCGTGCCTCATAGCAAGTGGGTTAGCCCGGTTCAAGTAGTGCCAAAGAAGGGAGGAATGACGGTCGTTCAAAATGACAAAAATGAGTTGATCCCACAACGAACCGTCACGGGATGGAGATTGTGCATTGACTACCGGAAACTCAACAAGGCAACCAAGAAGGATCATTTTCCGCTGCCCTTCACTGGTGAGATGATAGAGCGGCTTGCAAACCACTCCTTCTTTTGTTTCCTC
The DNA here is from genome assembly GCA_030378355.1 of Eleusine indica. Lineage (NCBI taxonomy): Eukaryota > Viridiplantae > Streptophyta > Magnoliopsida > Poales > Poaceae > Eleusine > Eleusine indica. The sequence goes on along the minus strand of CM059495.1, from coordinate 33,382,481 downwards.
GATGGTTACTCTGGTTACCATGAAATTCCTGTTGACGGCTGCTAAGTACCATTTTCAACCGTCAACTATACTCAAATAAAGGAGAATTTGGCATTTCATACACGCATGCTTTATCACAATAATATAGTTCCACTTGTACTTGGAGAACTTTGTGCATGCAGGAGGAAATGTGAAGGAAACACCTCAAAAGGCAAGAAAACACACTTTCGACCAATCAGAGAGTGCCACATGGACGTCACACGGATTGAAGGGCCCATTTTCAGCACTTAACCGACGTAACTCCCTGTAATACCGCGCAAACCGACGTCAGGGCCCACAGGACAGCCACCTGGAGAAAGCACAGGCCAGGAGGGGCCACCCCCAGGTCGGCCGACCTGGTCAGGTTGGGCGACCTGGTCTGGCGCCCTCTCCGCCTGGGCTTCCACGTGTTGGCTCCTCCGCGACTCCTGATGGCGGTTTGAGGTGCCTTCCGTGGCGGTTACTCTCCCTTGCCGACCTATTGAGGCTATAAATAGAGGGTGAGGGCCTTCACACTCAACACACACCACAAGAAGCATTTCTCTCTTGCTAGTAGTAGTTCTTGGAGTTTTAGTGGAGTTAGGCTGAGTCTAGAGCTCTCTAGTCCCAAGTATTCACTTGGAATTGGTATGGCTCTTGTATCTTTTCCCAAGTCCCATTTCTCTCTTGCTAGTAGTAGTTCTTGGAGTTTTAGTGGAGTTAGGCTGAGTCTAGAGCTCTCTAGTCCCAAGTCTTCACTTTGCTCTTATCAATATATATATATTTTCTATATAGTTGTGCTTGGGTCATGAGTTTCTTGTTTGATATTGTGATCCATATATGTGATAGTATAGTCTACTTGTGTGATAGTAGTTTATATTTATTATACTACTATTGTCATGCTAGTTATATACCGTCACTATAGTCTAGTTTATATGTTATAGTCTCTATGCTTAGTTTTAGCTGATAAAGTATAGCATGGGTTTGGTGATCGTATTCGTACGGTAGCTCTGCCTCGTTAATAGTAATCGCGGAGGGGCAGAGTGCTCTTTGGTCATGCAAGTATGGTACTTGGGTGACTGATTTGTATCAATTATTCGTTAGTCTACTGGTTCGTTGAGGTAGGCGGCAGGTGGTGACAGCCCTGTCCGTCCTTTGAAATCCTCCCCGCTAGGCTAGTGCGTAGGCTCTTGGCGGAAGTCGCCTGTGGATGCAGGGGTAAGTCCGTGCCTGAAGTGCTATACTATTGACTGCTGAACCTGAGTGTGGGTCTGTATGTATTCTACTTAGGCTATGCAACTGTATAGGAATGTATAGTAGGAGTAGCTTAGCCTAGTCTTTCCTCCACTAGACTTTATTTATTTAGTAGGAATCTTCTATGTGTGTCACACTACCCAGTTATTATCATGTACCCGCCTGTCTTGGTTAGATATCCTTGCTAATTGTTAACATGATCTTATATGTTAGTAACGCTTCTTGATCATAACCTTCCTTTGGGATAAACAAATACGACACCCTGAATACTTCCGGGTGAAATGCTACAGCGGTATTCTCCGTGCGCTTGCGGATTTTACCTACTTGACTCTGGGACATATTAGTGAACCGTTTCTGGCCCCGTGCCGGGAATGATTTATTAATATGGCTTAGCAAAAGTCAACAAGCATTTCTGGCGCCGTTGCCGGGGAAGGCGTATGATTTAAGAAAAATTACTAATGTATATAGTAGTGTTGCAATTATTAAGGCTATCTCCTAGGCAGGCTAACCTTGCTTTGTTTTCTGCATTTTGTATGAAGATCCTGAGTCACTCCTGAGAAGGACACGAGCTAGGCTCACCCCTCCTCGTAAGGAGACTCGGCCAATCGAACCTGTCATTCCCGCACCATCAAGCTCTGAGCAAATGGCCGACAAGACCCTCCGCGAGTTCTCCGCTCCCTCCGCTGCCAACATCCCTACGGGACCAGCTGGCAATGTGGGAGATGCGAACTTCGAGATCAAGACCGGTCTCATCACCATGGTGCAGGCTAGCCCATTATGTGGGAAAGCCAATGAGGACGCTAGTGCTCATCTCCAGCAATTCCTGGAGATTTGCAACACGTTCAAAATGAAGGACGTCACCCCCGACGCTGTTCGCCTTCGATTGTTCCCGTTCTCTCTCCTTGGGAGAGCGAGACAGTGGTTCTATGCAAACCCTGAAGCTGTGAACACTTGGGAGAAGTGTTCAGCTGCGTTCCTTGCAAAGTTCTTCCCGCTGGGCAAGACCAATGCCCTCCGCGGAAGGATCTCAAGCTTCCAGCAGGAGTCGAAGGAGTCGATTCCTGAGGCATGGGAGAGGCTCCAGGAGTACATCCTGGCATGTCCCCACCACGGGATGGATGATTGGCTGATCATCCAGAACTTCTACAACGGGCTTACTCCGTCGGCCCGCGACCACCTCGACGCTGCTGCTGGTGGAGCCTTCTTCTCGCTCACTGTGAGCAAGGCAAAAGATTTGATCGAGAAGATGGTGTCCAACCAAGGTTGGAATGAAGAGCGCCTCCAACCTCGCCAGCGAGGCATGCACTCCATCAAGGAGGTTGACATGCTCGCCGCCAAGATTGACCTTCTCATGAAGAAGATGGACGACCAAGCCAATGGAGAAGTGAAAGCCCTAGACGCTCATATGACTTGCGAGGTCTGTGGCAACACGGGACACTCGGGCAATGACTGCCCTGAGACCCGTGAGGACGCAATGTTCATGGGCAACAACAACAACAACGGCTACCGTCCACAAGGAGGTCAAAGTTGGGGTCCACCACGTCCCAACTACCAAGGAGGTAACTCTGGCAACTTCTCTGGTTTCAATTCCGGTTATAATCAGCCCTCCTTGAAAGATCTTGTGCTTGGTCAAGCTAAGGTTAACGATAACATCAGTAAAAAGCTTGCCACCACTGATAGGACTCTTGAGAGCATCCACACTAAGATAGAGGGTGTTTCCTCTGCTCTCAAGAATCAGCTGAGCTTTAATAAAATGATAGAAACTCAATTAGCTCAGTTAGCTGCTGCTGTTCCTACTGCTGAGTCGGGGAAAATCCCGGGGCAACCCGAGACCCCCTTAGAAAATGTTAATGCGGTTACCACGAGAGGAGGTAAGTCCACTCGGGATCCGCCATACCCTAACCATGCAGGAAAGGACACATCAGCTGAGAAGCCGGCAGAAGAAGAAGAACTGCCGCCCAGAAAAACGGCCCCACATGAGTTCTATGACACGAACCTCATGCCGTTTCCTGAAAGAAGAAGGAAGCCCACCGTGGACGAGCAGTTCACACGCTTTGTTGAGGTGATCCAGAAGCTGCACATCAACGTGCCCTTGCTGGATGCGATACAAGTACCCACGTACGCTCGCTACCTCAAGGATCTTATCAGCAACAAGCGCCCACTACCGACCACAGAAATTGTCAAGCTGACGGAAGAGTGTAGCGCTGCTATACTCAACCGGCTTCCTGAGAAGAAGAAAGATCCGGGGTGTCCCACGATCACCTGCTCGATCGGGACACAGAACTTCGACCATGCCTTATGTGATCTTGGGGCAAGTGTGAGCGTCATGCCGAAGGATGTCTTCGACAAGCTCAACTACACAACATTATCCCCCACGCCGATGCAGCTGCAGCTGGCCGATTCAACGGTCCGCTATCCGGCGGGGATCGCCGAAGATATTCCGATGAAAATCCGGGATTGCTTCATCCCCGTCGACTTCGTAGTGCTTGACATGGACGTCGGGAAGAGCACACCGCTCATCCTGGGACGCCCATTTCTCAGCACTGCGGATGCTCGCATCGATGTAGGAGCCGGAGAAATCCGTTTCCACATCAATGGCAAGGAGGAGAAGTTTGACTTTCGGCCACGGAAAGAACAGTGCAACATGATCCGTATCAAGTACGGGCCGAACCCAAGCAACATCAAGGAAGTGGAGGTCACTCCGCCAAAGAAGGACAGCCTCATCACATTTATGAAGAACTTCCTTGAGAAGGAAAAGGTCGCACAGCGACAACTGATGAAGGCAAGGAGGCAAAGGTCACACATTAAGCAACAGCCTCCGAAGTCCCCAAGGCAGCAACCTCCGAGGTCTGCAAAGAAACAGGCTGTGAAGCCTGCAAAACCGCAGCCTCCGAAGCCCGAGAAGCCACCGACCGCAACAAAGACCAAGAAGGTGTGGCGAGTGAAACAAGAAGCATCATCCGTGTCTTCATCTCCGGGAACGGACAACGCTTCATCGAGCTGAACGCCGGAGAAAAGTCCCGCTCGTCGGACTTTAAAAGGTGAGTCCTCGCCGGGAGGTTAAACCGGTAGTTATCCATATTTGCTCTTTTAATTGCATATTTGCTTTCCACCACATTTTGATTTTTCCCGACCACTGCATTTCTACATTCTTGAATTTTTTCAGCCACCTTGGAATTTTTCAAAACTCATTTGCATTTTTGAAAATTTAGAAAATAGGTTTTTGGGCTTTCCATTTTGAAAAGATTTTTTGTCAAGCTTTTTGAGCAAAAAGGCAGCAGGGGACAAATCCCCTAGCCGTTGGGGAACACATAGGAAAAAGGGGGCTGCCAGGAGGCCCACCTGCCAGGTCGGCCGACCTGGTGGGGTCGGCCGACCCCCTGGCCCCACCTTTTTCTGTGCTCCTTTCTCCCAACGGCTATATGTCCGTTGCTCTGTCCCTTTCTAACGGCCATCTTGCTTCCTTGGCTATAAAAACCGCCCAGGAGGAGGAGCTTCACCATTCCAAGCTCATCTTTCGCTCCCCTCCTTTGCTCACTTGTTACTCTCCCAAAATTTCATGTTCTTCAACTTTACTACAGCCCCAAAAAACCCAAAAAAAAAATATATTTCCCCTCTGTTTTAGTGCATTTGCAAGTTGTTGTGAGAAGAAAACCAATTTCGGAGAAGCTCGGGTTTGTTGTTTTCACTAACGCTCACCCGAACACTTGTTCGATCTTGTTTTTGTTCTTGTCTTGTGTTTGTTCTTGTGTGCAGCCATGTTCAACCGAATGAATCAAGTCGCCGGAATCAAGCGGAGAAAAAGCACTCGTGCAAGCACGAGTCAAGCATCCTCCGTCGAGCTCACACCAAGTCCGGGGCATGGTGACCCCGAAGCTGAAATTCCGGAGGAAAGGCCGGCCTTGCTCATCACCGAGGAGCATCTCGACATCAAGGACGACCGCGAGGGCCAAGCCATCGCGCTCATGAGAGAACGGCCATTCGCCCACACCCGACGCTTCGATCCGGACTTCCTCGAGAAAATAGGTATGAGAGAAGAATTTACCTCTATTTTTCGCACTATGGGTTGGCTAAATTTCGTAGAAGTAGATGAGCCGGGTTCTCGTTTGCTTACTATGCAGTTTTTATGCACCCTTAGAAAGTATGATGAAGGCATTTCTTTTCGCTTGTATGGGCAAGAGCGCTTGGTCACATGGGGTGATCTTCATGCTATGCTAGGTCTAAATCCTAAATGTAGGCTAGACTTAGATAAAGCGCTTGAGGGGTTCCATAAAGAAAGTTTTTGGAAAAAGATTTCCGGAAACGAGTGGGGTCCCAAGCCTAGAACAAGTGCCATCCATAATCCTACACTTAGATTTATGCATGTGTGGTTGGCTATGACCTTGTTTCCTCGAGGTGACATTAGGGTTGTCCGGCAAGATGAATTGAAAATACTTTATGCCATGGTTAAGAAAATTAGGGTGTCACCCGCGGAATGCATGATTGATCAATGGTTAGACAATATAAAGTTGACAGGACCAATTGAGTGCACCTCTTTAGTTACTCGCATTGCGCAGAAGTGTGGTCTGCTTGAGAATGTTCATGTTGAATATTTGACGGTAGATAGAGAATTTCTAGGCGAGGACTATTTTGTGCAAGGACATACTTTGAAACATGGTCCAAATAATACCTTGATCTATCACTTTCCCGGGTATACAAATGAATTCCCGTTACCTAACCCGGGTCTTCGTTTGTATCACTGTCGGGCACTAACCCTCCCACTTGAGCCAGTGGGAGAAGTTCGCAGGCATAGTGTTTCAGGGCGACCGACACGTTCCCGTAGGCATATGGAGCCTACACCGGAGTTTCACACTCCGACCGGAGATCCAGTATGGGAGCAGCCCCCACCACAGGACGAGGCGGGTGCATCAACATGGCAGGCCGGAGCATGGGAATCTCAGTACGATTACCCCATGCAGACGTCATCAAGTTCAAGCGGACCGCCATCCTTTGCCACTCGGTCATTCTCATCCCGTGGGTTCCGTGAACTCAACTATGGGATGGCCGAGTTGACAAGGAGGGTGAACGACATTGATTTACGCACCGAGAGCATGCAACAAACTCTCACGCAACATGTCGCCGACACCCAGCAATGGCAGAATTTCAGCGACAACCAATTCCGCCAGCTGAACGCGATGATGGCTCAGAATCAGAGCAATTGGGATGCCTTCTTCCGCTCCCAAGGCTACGACCCGAACCAGCAGATATGAGCAAGAACAAGCTTGGGGGAGGACTCCCCTTCTCACGGTAACTTGTATCTTTCCGCTTCCCTTTTTTTCTTGCATTTGCTAAATCTGAAAATCCATAAAAATTTGCAAAATATAAAAAGAACAAAAATATTTCCCTTTTTCATGCGCGGTATGAATGTGTATAATTTTCCTATGTTGAGATGATGAATAGTTGCTCTGTCCTTTATTCCTCTCTAATGCTAGTTTACAACTTAGTACTCTCTCAAGAGTTAGGTTTGTTGGTAAATCTTGCCTTGAACTTGAATCTTGTGGGTAGCATATGCATTCTCTAGTTCTAAGTTGTTGAGAGGTATGATATGATAGATAGGGCTGCTATGATCTTGCTCAACGTAAAGCTTGAATTCCGGAGTTTTATTTTTGAAAATGACAAATTGATAAGTTCCTCAATGATGAAATTCCCACCACAGCCATATGTAGTGTTTACATTTGAAAACCTTTACACATATGCTGCTTGTTTCACATTGAGCTTAGTCAAAATTGTTGTGACCCTAGTAGAACTCTTTTCATGCTTTCTTGATCAAGATCATATACACACATCCACCGCCATAAGCTATCCTTCTAAATCAAGAAGATAGCATCCACCATATCCACCATATCCACCGTGAGCTATTCTTCTACACCGGAAGAAAGCCACTATCCATCCATCCATCCAAAGAAACACTCCATATATCCATTGCAAAATTCCTCTCTCAAAGTATTCATTGCAAACTAGGACTATGGCTATGCAAAAAGAAAAGAAAAAAAAATGCTCAAAAAAAAGAGAGCAAGCAAAAGATAGCCATAGCCTAGAAACTCCAAAAGAGAGAAGGAAAATTCAAAAAGGAGTTATTTCTTCCCATCCACCATTCCTCCGTTCTCCCACACACTTGCACATCTTGATCAAGATTGTTTGAATTGATGTTTTTCTTGGATCCGGTCTTTTGACATAGCAATATTATGTGAACATGAGTGCCTCATATATCCCTACCTTGAGCTCCACATAAAGCCTTATTTAGAAGTAGGTGATTATAGGCAACACTTTGCCTTGGTGAGGAATCATACACATATTGAGTGATCCGAGAGAATCATTTGAGGAACTTGGTTTTTATTTTCAAAATCTTTTGAAAACCTCCGGAATAACATAGCGGAATCTAGAGCAAGTGATTGGTGCCCTGCAATTGTTCTATCTCTCAACCGCCCAAGACAATGAGGTGTAAAAGCCCCATGGATCGAGGTAAATGGGTAAGTTATGTGCCAACATATTTAATTCTAGGAAGAGTACTTTGTTGTGCGCATAGTATTATTGAGCAGTAAGACATTGTAGCAACTCCTGATCAACAACTTAAGTTTATCTTTGCTTCGGGACGAGCAAAGGGTAAGCTTGGGGGAGTTTGTTGACGGCTGCTAAGTACCATTTTCAACCGTCAACTATACTCAAATAAAGGAGAATTTGGCATTTCATACACGCATGCTTTATCACAATAATATAGTTCCACTTGTACTTGGAGAACTTTGTGCATGCAGGAGGAAATGTGAAGGAAACACCTCAAAAGGCAAGAAAACACACTTTCGACCAATCAGAGAGTGCCACATGGACGTCACACGGATTGAAGGGCCCATTTTCAGCACTTAACCGACGTAACTCCCTGTAATACCGTGCAAACCGACGTCAGGGCCCACAGGACAGCCACCTGGAGAAAGCACAGGCCAGGAGGGGCCACCCCCAGGTCGGCCGACCTGGTCAGGTCGGGCGACCTGGTCTGGCGCCCTCTCCGCCTGGGCTTCCACGTGTTGGCTCCTCCGCGACTCCTGATGGCGGTTTGAGGTGCCTTCCGTGGCGGTTACTCTCCCTTGCCGACCTATTGAGGCTATAAATAGAGGGTGAGGGCCTTCACACTCAACACACACCACAAGAAGCATTTCTCTCTTGCTAGTAGTAGTTCTTGGAGTTTTAGTGGAGTTAGGCTGAGTCTAGAGCTCTCTAGTCCCAAGTCTTCACTTGGAATTGGTATGGCTCTTGTATCTTTTCCCTTTTGTAAGACTTTGCTCTTATCAATATATATATATTTTCTATATAGTTGTGCTTGGGTCATGAGTTTCTTGTTTGATATTGTGATCCATATATGTGATAGTATAGTCTACTTGTGTGATAGTAGTTTATATTTATTATACTACTATTGTCATGCTAGTTATATACCGTCACTATAGTCTAGTTTATATGTTATAGTCTCTATGCTTAGTTTTAGCTGATAAAGTATAGCATGGGTTTGGTGATCGTATTCGTACGGTAGCTCTGCCTCGTTAATAGTAATCGCGGAGGGGCAGAGTGCTCTTTGGTCATGCAAGTATGGTACTTGGGTGACTGATTTGCATCAATTATTCGTTAGTCTACTGGTTCGTTGAGGTAGGCGGCAGGTGGTGACAGCCCTGTCCGTCCTTTGAAATCCTCCCCGCTAGGCTAGTGCGTAGGCTCTTGGCGGAAGTCGCCTGTGGATGCAGGGGTAAGTCCGTGCCTGAAGTGCTATACTATTGACTGCTGAACCTGAGTGTGGGTCTGTATGTATTCTACTTAGGCTATGCAACTGTATAGGAATGTATAGTAGGAGTAGCTTAGCCTAGTCTTTCCTCCACTAGACTTTATTTATTTAGTAGGAATCTTCTGTGTGTGTCACACTACCCAGTTATTATCATGTACCCGCCTGTCTTGGTTAGATATCCTTGCTAATTGTTAACATGATCTTATATGTTAGTAACGCTTCTTGATCATAACCTTCCTTTGGGATAAACAAATACGATACCCTGAATACTTCCGGGTGAAATGCTACAGCGGTATTCTCCGTGCGCTTGCGGATTTTACCTACTTGACTCTGGGACATATTAGTGAACCGTTTCTGGCCCCGTGCCGGGAATGATTTATTAATATGGCTTAGCAAAAGTCAACAATTCCCATCCATCCCGAAGATCAAAGCAAGACCATGTTCACATGTCCGTATGGAACATATGCTTGGAGAATATCATTCGAGCTCTGCAATGCCCCGACATCCTTCCAAAGGTGCATGATGTCCATATTCTCTGACATGATAGAAGAAATTATGGAAGTTTTCATGGATGATTTCTCCGTCTATGGAAAAACCTTTGAACACTGTCTATAGAATTTAGACAAGGTCTTGACTTGATGCCAAGAAAAGGACCTGGTTCTTAATTAGGAGAAGTGCCACTTTATGGTCCGAGAGGGCATAGTGCTCGGACACTTAGTGTCCGTAAGGGGAATAGAGGTGGACAAAGCAAAAATAGAAGTTATATAAAAACTTCCACCTCCTATCAACATTAAGGGTATCCGTAGCTTTCTAGGCCATGCGAGGTTCTACCGGCGTTTCATTAAGGATTTCTCTCAAATTACTAGACCCCTCAGTAGCCTAGATGCACCCTTTGATTTCGATGATGAGTGCCTCAAGTCATTTGATACCCTTAAAAAAGCACTCATCTCAGCCCCAATTATCCAACCCCCTGATTGGGCGCTGCCTTTCAAAATCATGTGTGATGCTAGTGTGATAGGTGTAGAGTGCCCGATCTTTCGGCGAGTGGAGATAACTTCGATTTGGTGGATGTTGACCCTCACGATCCTACTACGACGAGCAAGCCGAAGCGCCAATGCAATCGCTGAACCAACTTCCGGAGGATATTAACCTTGCGGTAAACAAGATCAACCTGATCACGAGGATCAATTCTTACGCGCAATCGAAGAACGAGCAAGAATTAGAGGCGAGCAATCTGATGTATTGCACGAAGGTGGAGTTCTGAATTCACGTCGAGAGACGGATGTATAGCTAAGCTAAACTTAAAACAAAACTCAAAGATTACAAGGGGCGCAGCCCTTGACTATATAGGGGGAGGACGAGGCATCTAGGGCCGGCTGAAGTGGAGAGGCGCGCGGTGGAGAGGGAGTCGTGCGACTTGGGCCACGTGGGCCTTCGGGCGACATCATCCTGGGCCGTCGTTCCTTAGCATCAAAACCGTCTTCAATTCCTGGGCTCGAGCTCTAGTGATTGGGCCCTTGTACGTCGTCGTCTCGTTAGAAGATGGATCCGTAACTCGAGGAGGCGCGACGACGAGAGGTGGAGGCGTGACAGCTTGGTTTGGCGCGCCATCTTCCGTCGTCATTATTCGTATGTCGTTGATGTCCTCATCATAGTGATTATGCCGTTTGGGCCGTGTTGGGCCAAACCAAGGATAAGAAGCATCATGCAATAGCCTATGCTAGCAGAACTTTGACAGGAGCACAACTAAATTATGCTACCACTAAGAAAGAACTCCTTGCTATTGTTTTTGGTATCGATAAGTTTAGATCTTACTTAGCAGGAGCAAAGGTGATTGTTTACACTGATCATCCTACCTTAAAATATTTGCTCGCTAAGAAAGATGTTAAACCTAGGCTAATTAGATAGATTCTCTTACTCCAAGAATTTGACCTTGAAATAAAAGATAAGAAGGGAGTAGAGAATTCTGTATCAGGTCATTTGTCGCGTATGCAAATCACTAACATGCAGGAACTACCAATAAATGATTTTCTACGAGACGACATGCTGCTCAAGGTGACCGACACCAACCCCTGGTATGCAGATATTGTGAATTACATGGTTGCAGGTTATGTACCGCTAGGGGAGAATAAAAAGAAATTGATATATGAGAGTCGGCGTCACCTTTTGGAAGACCCGTACCTATACAGAGTATGTGCAGATGGGTTGCTAAGAAGATGTGTCCCTACAGTCGAAGGTGCTAAGATCATAGAAAAGTGCCACTCATCTCCATACGGAGGACACTACGGTGTGTTCCACACTCAACCAAAAATCTGGCAGAGTGGATTCTTTTGGCCTACAATGTATGAAGACACAAAAGAGTTCATTCGCAAATGTTGGAGATGCTAGAAACATGGAGGTATCAGTGCTTGCAATGCCATGCCCCTTACATACAATCTTCAAGTGGAACTTTTTGATGTATGGGGCATAGACTACATGGGGCCTTTTCCAAAGTCCTATGATTGTGAGTACATCTTAGTGGTCGTTGACTATGTATCAAAAAGGGTAGAAGCTATACCATGCCGAGCAGTATATGCAAAGAACACAAGAAGAATGCTCCACGAGGTAATCTTCCCTCGTTTTGGAACACCTCGGATGCTAATAAGTGATGGAGGATCTCACTTCATTGATAAGACCTTTCATCACTTCCTAAGAGAACTCAGCGTGAACCACAACATAGCTACTTCATACCACTCTCAAACCAGTGGCTAGGCAGAAACTTCAAATAAGCAAATCAAGAATATCCTCTAGAAGACTGTACTGGAAATGGGGACAGGAAGAAAGAACAAGCTACCTAAGGCACTTTGGGCATATCGGATGGCATACAAGACACTCATGGGCATGTCACCATATCATCTCGTCTATGGCAAAACTTGCCATTTACCTGTTGAGATGGAACATCGGGCACATTGGGCCATCAGAAAATGGAATATGAATCTCCAAAAATCTAGGATCCAAAGAAAAATACAGATATAAGAGCTGGAGGAATGGAGGGATAAGGCTTAGCATAGTGCCAAGATCTACAAAGAGAAAACCAAAATATGGCACGACAAAAGGATCTAGCCTAAGGAGTTCAAGGCAGGGGATAAGGTACTTGATAGGTGTATAGTGCCCGATCTTTCGGCGAGTGGAGATAACTTCGATTTGGTGGATGTCGACCCTCACGATCCGACTACGACGAGCAAGCCGAAGCGCCAATGCAATCGCTGAACCAACTTCCGGAGGATATTAACCTTGCGGTAAACAAGATCAACCTGATCACGAGGATCAATTCTTACACGCAATCGAAGAACGAGCAAGAATTAGAGGCGAGCAATCTGATGTATTACGCAAAGGTGGAGTTCTGAATTCACGTCGAGAGACGGATGTATAGCTAAGCTAAACTTAAAACAAAACTCAAAGATTGCAAGGGGCGCAGCCCTTGACTAAATAGGGAGAGGACGTGGCATCTAGGGCCGGCTGAAGTGGAGAGGCGCGCGGTGGAGAAGGGGTCACGCGACTTGGGCCACGTGGGCCTTCGGGCGGCGTCATCTTGGGTCATTGTTCCTTAGCATCAAAACCATCTTCAATTCCTGGGCTCGAGCTCTAGTGATTGGGCCCTTGTACGTCCTTGTCTCGTTAGAAGATGGATCCGTAACTCGAGGGGGCGCAACGACGAGAGGTGGAGGCGTGACAACTTGCTTTGGCGCGCCATCTTCCATCGTCGTTATTCGTATGTCGTTGATGTCCTCATCATTTGTGTCGAGATAGGGATGCCTAGAAATCCACTATGGCAAATGATTATGCTTCCCTATCATTTATCTAGGAAATAAAGTAGGCACTTAGTTTAAATTTCCCTTTAGTTATTTATTTCATCCCATTATTGTAATCAGCGCCTATTTGTTTACTTTATCAATGAATAAATGACTCACCTAGCATATAAAGCAGATAGAGTCCCTTTGCATTTTACTTTTTTCTTTGTTTTTGTGTAAAAAAAAAGAGCAAGCAAGAAAACAAGTGTGGGGGAGATCCTCGGGACTTCCGACGCGAACCAAATTCCACACGATGAAAAATACGGTGTACATCATTGCCTGTAACAACACATAAAAGTGGGACCCACTTGGGGACCAGGGGAGTTCGGTCGAACACCCCTGTTCGGCCGAACAGATCCTGGCCCCCCTTGGTCCCTGTTTTCTCCAGCACGATGGTTCGCGCATCTTATCCCTCAATCTCCCTATTAGGTGTTTTGATTTATTTTCTTAGAGTTAAAATGATAAAATTAATCAAGAAACTTAAAATCAACCTTATGATGTCTCCCACTTATGTTAAAATTTTCCATGGTTGGCATGTATGCTCCTTATTCCTAACCTTTATACCAATACTAGTGGAAAACATTTAAAGCAACCGCATGTTACCTAAGGTATTGACTAGTGTGATATGGTTTGACAATGTGATTCTTGCTCTCATTTCTGCATAAAGTACTCAGGATTATTTTGAAAATTTAAATATTAGTGCTTACTCCTCAATGATAAAAAGTGCAAACCCACCAGAGCCAAATAATAAACTTTATTGAATATCCTTTACATTTGCTGCTTGTGACTTTGTTAAACTTTGTCAAACTCTTGACCCTTGTTAGTTGCTTGTTATGAATTGTTGATCAAGTTTATATGCACAACAATTTTGCTAAAAACATCTACTTTGGAAGTTAGCATTACCACTATCATTCCATCCATCCAAGCAAATACTCCATCAAAATCTTGATTAGGATTCTCTCTCATTTGACCCTTTAGAAGGCATGGCTATCAAAAGTAAAATTCTTGCTCCCAATCAAGAGCATGATGAAAAAAAGAGAGAGAAAGAGAAATAGCCATGCCCAAAATTGTTCAAAGAAAGAGAGAATCTACATGTAAAGGAGTATTCATTCATTTCCCACATCCAATCCATAAAGTGTGCACATGCTTGATTATTGATTCATGATTTGTTTTCTTCCTTGATCTGGTTTTTGACTTGGTAAAATATGAAGCACAAGTATGCTCCTTTCTTTAAATTCCTACCCTTAGCTCCACAAAAAGCCAAATTTAGATGTAGGATTAGAAAGAGGCAAAAACAAAAAGCCTTAGTGAGGATCCCCTTACACAAATATTGAGTGATTTGAGAGAATCATTTGAGGAGTATAGCATACATTTATTTTGAAATCCTCCTCAAAAACCTAAGTACTTAGCAAAGGAAGTCAAGAAGATCAAAGTCTGCACCATTCCACTCTTCAATCATCAAAGGTAACGTGGTAGACACTGCAAATCCACTAGTACAGGTATGGTTTGGAATAATTTGCATGTTAGCATCATACCATTTGGAGATTTTAAGTCCACCTTAGTGTTCATCCTTTACTCACGGACGAGGAAAGGCTAACAGCGGGGGAGTTTGTTGACGGTCACTAAATACCTAATTTTGATCATCGATTATTGGCATAAAAGCAATAAAGTGAACAACCAACATAATGGTAGGTGTTTATTACTAACAAGTTCCACAAGTGTTGGTAAATATGTGTTGCAGGTAATTATTCCACAAAATTAATAGAAAATCCACATCATCAAGGGAGAAAACACACTTCCACCCAATCAGAGCCAAGCACAGCGATCAAGTGGCCCACTTTTAGAAAACAACCGAAATAACCAAAGACCCTACGGTGTCAGAAGGAAAGAGGGGCCACCCACCAGGCACCCAGAAGAGGTAGGACCCACTGGGCCCCACCCCTTGTTCGGCCGAACAATGGTGTTTGGCCGAAGGTGGGCTGAGCCCAGTGGGGTCCATCTTCTGGGGTTGGTTCTCCACCGCCTTTCCTACATCGGTTACCCCCCTTAGGGCGAAGTTATCGACCTTGTAACCGCTATTTAGTGCTACAAAACGAAGGGCAGGGCTTTTGTTGAGGTATAACCTTGATAGTGATTCTAGGTATGCGTATGAGTATGAAAGTCGATGGACCCAGGACACAGGGTTTATACAGGTTCGGGCCTCCCAGAGGATAACAATCCTACGTCATGTTTTGGTGTTCTTGTATTTCTAGGGTTCGCACTGGGCAATGGTTCCTAATCCAAGTTTTGATGATCTTCAAGGACCCCCTTCCCTCCTTATATATCTGAAGGGCAGTGGTTTACATGGTAATCTATCATTCGGTTATATTTGATTCTATCTATACACCATATCTCGTAACCTAACTTGTAGTATACTCTAAACAAATATCCGAGTAGTTATCTGCTGGGCCTTAATCTCTAATGCTTCATAACCGAGCCTCCGGCCTACTCGGCCATATAGCCGAGTGGTAAGGTATCTCGAATATATATATCCCACTGTAGCCCCCAAGAGCTTTCCAATTTTGAATACAAATCTTCAACTTATCTTGATACTTCTCAAAATTGAAAAGTGCTTCTCTTGTCGCGTATAGGAATTCCCTTCCTTCTTGGATACTTAAAAAAGGCATACTCCACCAGCATAGCCCTCAACTCATAATGTATTGAGCCTTTACTCGAAATGTCTTGTGAGTAAAAAAGATTAGAAAATCATCCAATGTCCTTAACTAGTTATAGCCCTCGGCTCAAAAGTTATTTAAAGAAAATAACTTATGAACCAACAACATTAAAATAAACTTTGACATATAACAAAAATGCAACCCGTAAGATTAATACTATCATTTCCTCCGAGTGGTTTGTCATGAAAAAGTAATAGCCCCCAAGATTGGTGCTACCACTCCCTCCGAGTGATTTTAACAACAAAGTACCAAAACAAGTGTACTGTAGCCCCGAGGCATGGGGTCATTTGTCACCTGAGTGATTTCAATGATGAATCACAAAAAGCAAAGGCATTATAGCCCCCAATTATGAGACTGCCCGCTATCCAAGTGATTCCATTATTAAATCACCAAAGTGTGACATCCCATGTCACAAAAAGTCAATTAACCTAGCTCTAATGCTAAATTGCTGGATAATTAAAATTATAAGTATTAAGTTGCCAAAGAAAAAGGGAATTGAATTAATTAAATCCAAAAAATTGGCCAAATGATAGCATTTCACAAACATCACAAAACCCAATGAAAGTGTGCCAATGTTTTTGCACATTCTAGTGGTTCATGTGAAGAATGAATTTTGGGGAATTTACCAGAATTTTTGGTAAACGTCTAAGACCCTTAAAAATTCCCCAAGTGCAGAAAAAGGTTTCTCTATTCCAGGATTTCTCATAATTTTTCCAGCGGGAATTTTAACTTGAGCCCAAAAGAAAACTTGGAGGACATATTTTTCTGACCATGCACAAAAATGGGCACAAGGTTTTGAGCAAGGGAACTTTGGAAGTTTGGCAATATACAGTGGTACTATTTTAGTCAAGGGAGAGTCAACAGAGTTCTTTTTCCTTTGACCATTTGCCGATCGACACCGCACCGCCGTCCTCTCCCTCTGGCTGGCGATCGGTGCCACCTGCTCCCTCTCGACTCCGTCCAGTGCTCCGCCTAAGCTCCCCTGTGCCACCAGCGCTGCATTGAAGCCGCCGCACCACCGAGTCTCTCTCCCCGGTCCTCTCTCCCTCCCTCGGTCTCTCTGTCACCGACTACAAGTGCAGCAGGGGCAGGAGACCTCTCCCTCATTCTCCCGGTGCCTGCACACTTCCCGCACCCCTCCTCTGCTCCCTCTCAACGCCCCCAAGCCCCCAAGCACCACCTTTTCCTTTGCCGACGAGCGCAGGAAAAAAAAATTTTGGTCCCGCCCCTGTTTTCGAGCTGCCATGGCCGCCGCCGCGTCGAGCTCGGTCAAGGAAACCCCCTCATCCCCTCTTTCTTCCTCAAATCGCTGCACCACGACTCCGCCTAGCTTCCCCCTAACGTTGCCCCTTCCTCGTGCAGTGACGTCGCCGGAATTCGGGAAGGAAGAGCCGCCGCCGCGCCGGAGCTCGCCGCCTCCACGATGAGAACCCCCTCCGGCCGCCGCCCTCGACGTCTTCCTCGACGTCGGCGACCCCCTCACCACGGTGAAGCTCCTCGACCCCCTCCCGACCCCCCTCGTCCTCTATGCACAACGCGCGACGCTGTCGAAGCAACCCCCTGCCTCTGCCGCTTCGGTCGTCGCCATCGGCCGGCGACCCCCTCGGGTTGCTCCCCGTCGCATGCGCGGCCGGATGGTGCCAGTCCTGAGCCACCTCCTCCACCCTATAGCCCTACGCCAAGAGCGCCGGCGAGCCCGGCCGCGCTCCGGCGAGCCCGACCGACATGCGCACGCCACTGTTCAAAATTGCCAGTGGCAATTCTATAAATAAGAGGAAACTTTAAAAAAAATATTCAAAAATCAATAACTTGAAAAATAAAGGTCAGAAAAATATGAAACCAGTTTTGTTGGATTTATTAAATTCCCCTCTATCCAAAAAGTAAGTTGAGCTTTCAAGTTATGAAGTGTGTTAATTAAAATAATTCACCAATATTGGAACCTTTCTAAGAGTACTAAATCCATAAGTAAAAATATATATCTGGTAAAATCATGGAATTTGGTCAGTAAGCATCTCATGCCCTTTCTAATATTTCTGAAAAAGCACATTTTCATTTTTATGCATATTTTTAGAGTTATTGCATAATCATAATTTCTAATAAAAGAATTTTTATAAATTTTCTGATAGGAATTTAATTATGAGACTTTGCATGTTTGCTAAGTATGCCTTAACACACCCATGTAAAATACCTTGTTAATTCTCTAGCACCAGAGGTATGCTTTTATTTGAGATATCGGCGATATGCTTATTAATTGCCATGACTTATACTTTCCTAATTAGAAGTTTGTCCTCTTAAATTAAATAATTGCTCAGAATGTTATGAAAGCATATCATCTCATGCATAAGCATCATTCCGTCAATTCTATTTGTTGAGGAAGTGCCATGAATCATCATACCAATCCTTACCTTGCATTGCACTACATTGACTAGGAAGCGAGACCGGGAGCAAGGCCACGGCAAGCAACCCCGAGGAGTCCGGAGTTGAGCTAAACCTTGTTGAAGCTACTAACCTCGAACAGTCCCAAGGCAAGCCCCGGTGCATACCTATTTATTTGAGGGTCCTTTTTGTTTAATGACAACGTAGAAATATTGTATTGTGCATTACGTATAGGACTTGGATGAAAACCCACTTGCATAACAACTAATGACCTATAATTAGTCTAGGTTAGTAAGCCTTTTTGTTAGAAAACGCTATGCTTAATCTAGTGGAGTAACGATAGGTGGTGGAATCACTTGATACACTTATGCTTCACATGAAGGGGATGAAATTGATTAAAATTTGAGAACCTATCGTTGCAACTCCGCGAGCAAGTATCGAACAGTACCAAGTGCGTACCTTTATATGGGAATTGGTAAACCTAGTAACTTGGACGCCGTATTGTTGGACGGATACACTCGTCGATCCAGAGGTGATGTGAATGGCACGGTGGTTGCACGAGTTGGAGGACCGCTGGAGAGTGCACGGGTTAAGCCTCGGATACGAAGTACGGTATCGCAGGGAGGGACGTGTACTCAGGATCGATGGCCCCGGACCGACTTTATAGCAACCTCATGAATGGTGGCCATATGTGCTCTTAAATGATGCGTATGTCGTGTACTTGGGTTTTCTCCTGCTGGATGTAAATCAATTCGAATTGCCGTCCCTCGCGGTCATGAGTACCTCTTGTTTTGAGCGGTTGGCAATGATAACTAAGTAGAGAGGATGGATTATGATTCTGAATTTTATTTACTCTATCACTACATATTGCTGTGATGTATTGTTCTTTATAATTGTACAACCTCAGTAGCTAGCCAGGTTCAACTAAAGTTACACTCCGGCAATAACAACTAAAGATCAGCTACAGGATCAACTTGCAAACAGAGAGCTAATAGGTGCCTTTTATGCAAAATACCAAATAAGCCCAGTCAGCCCCCTGCATATTAGGAGTCAGTTTTAGAAAACCTTTTGTCGGGTAAGTCTTGCGAAGTATATTAGATACTCAGGCTTTGTGATTTACCTTACTTTCAGGTTTCCCCCAGACTACTTATTATGACTGTTGTAACAAGATTGTGTGGGAAGGCGTGGAACCACAGGAATGGACCATCGAGTGGGTTCCTAGTTCGCCTACCCAAGATGAGTGAGCCATTGCCATAGGGCCGGCATGGTTTACTTAGGCTATCTATCATCGAGTGTACCGTGTTTTCATTTTCGCTTATTTATTTACCGAACCCAGAACATATGTATTGTAACGCAACTTAATTTACTTCCGTTGTGACTCTTGAACTTGTAATATGTAATATTATGCACTTAATGATGTATCGTTGTAAATGATGGATGTTTATGTGTGTATGCTATGCATGGTTATCTTGGTAATTATCTCCCAAGGCGATCCTGTACGACACACTCTATATCTCGGTATAGGGATATGACAGGTGGTATCAGAGCTGATTTGGGATAAGCAACACACAAATGAACATTCTAATACTTGAACAACCCGTTTTTACGCCTTACAGTTAGGTACGAACTAGTGGTGCCCATGTAAAGATTTCTATTAGTAGGTGGCAAAGCTAACCCTGGGTTATGTTTGTTTAAATTACATGCATCTATGGATCCTTCCACGAAGGTATGTGCCTGTGCGCGGATCGGTTGCGCTATAAACATCGAATGCCTTCCGGGTGGGCAAAGACCTGGGCTTTGTTTGATGCACGAACCGATTGCGCTTAAATGTCGGCTGCCTTCCGGGTGGGCGAATATGATAGGTGTAGAGTGCCCGATCTTTCGGCGAGTGGAGATAACTTCGTGATTATGGGTGTAGAGTGCACGAACCGATTGAGCCAAATTGTTGTAACTACCACCATCGATGATTATAAGGACCGCTCGTTCTTGCACAACGCCTTTGATATGAAAAATGTTGTGGCGCTGATGCTTATCATCCTGAATGACCTGTGTACTAAGAACACGCTGCACAACAAGAGTGGCATACCTGTCGGCAGCACTAGAGCCGACATGAAGCTCCGTATTATCTGCATGATTAGTGGCAAGCATAGTCTGCTGAATATCCTCAGAATCACTAGCAGAAGAATACCCACCGTCGTCACGATTCAACATAGTTCGTTTATTTGGAAAATCGCGTATCACATGACCAAATCCTCGGCAACGGTGACACTGAATATCACGAGCTCGTCCAGACGAGGAGGAGGACGGCACGATCAAGGCAGATTTGGCTGTGGATGGAGCACTTGACTTGGACGTGGTCGAGGAGTGGTCGCGCGACGTGGAAGTAGGTGTCGACCGTGGAGCTGAAGGCGTCTTGGACCCTACAAAAATGTTAGGTCTTGACAAAGATTGTCGATCCTGCACTTCACGTTCAGCTTTACAAGCATATTCAAATAAGGTGGTCATATCATCATAATGCTTATAATCAAGAATATTCTGAATTTCACGATTTAACCCACCCCTAAAGCGAGCCATAGCAGCATCATCCAGTTCAACTAAACCACAGCGAATCATACCCTTTTGCAAAGCTTGATAATAATCCTCTACGGAAAGTGAACCTTGTTGAAAACGCTGCATTTGATTAAGCAAATCTCTAGCATAATATGACAGCACAAAACGATGACGCATAGCAGCTTTTCATGCCGTCCAAATGGCTGGAATATTATCAGGATATCTTTGTCTATACTCACGCCACCAAAGTAAAGCAAATTTAGTAAATTCACTAATAGCAGCCTTAACTTGTAAATTAGCAGGAATATCATGGCATGCAAATTTTTGTTCAACCTCTAATTTCCAATCAAGATAAGCACCTGGATCATATTTTCCATTAAAAGTGGGAATACGAAATTTTCTTTTGGCAAAAGAATCATTAATAGGAACACGTACCCTACGAGCACGACCACGGCGATTGTCGTCGTCCTGCTCGGTGTCGGCGCCATAGTCACGTGCATGTTGCAACTTCGTGAGCTGCGTCATCATGGTCCCAAGCTGCGTCGACATGGCCTCAAGACGAGTCATGATCGTCGCGAGCGTGGTGCGGGCAGCCGTATCAGCAAGGTCCAGTTGATCAAAACGCTGATTTGACGAAGTGACCGTAGAGTCGAGTCTCTCGTGCATCGTCTTCATGTCGTTTTGTAGACCATCTACCTGTGCCTGGACATCCTGGAGGGTGAGCTCCTCCGACTTCGAGCTATTTTCTGCCATAGAAACACAAGCAATACTAAAAAGCGGGATCCTACAACGAGAGGTGAGTGGTGGATGGAAAGCTCAATCAAAAAGCTGTTATCAAATTCTTACCCGTCCTTACCAAGCACGCAAGCGTGAACTGCAACTACAGGTAAAACCGGTGGAAGATTGGAGGAGTGATTGCGTGGTGAAACAAAAACCTGCTCGTAGTAGTAAATTTGTGGGGCTAGGAGGCTGCACTCAATCCAAGAGTTAGCACAATTCAAACAATAACTGCAAAGCTGAATAATGGTGCTAAACGCGAAAAGATTGCTGCCGGTACAAGTGCAAGAGGAAGGAAGAAGGATCAAAACAAAGTGCAGCAAGAACATGTCGCCTGTGTTGCTCGGCCGCTCTTTTGTTTTTCTCTTTTTTTTTCTTTTTTTCTCTTTTTTTTCTTTTTTTTTCTTTTTTTTCTATTTTTTTATACTTTTTGCTGAAAATATAAACAATGAGACCTCAAATAAGCAATTAAGCACATGCGCTTTTTTTTTGAGGCAGGGGTAGAACAGTAATTAAGCACAAGCTCTCTCTCTCTCTCTCTCTCTCTCTGGAGTAGGGACACACGAAACCGAACAGAACTAAACACAGGGCGAGACGAGCGGGTCACGACGTAACCGAGTAGGACTCGATCTGCGAGGCGAGTGGAACACACGAAACCGGACAGAACTAAACACAGGGCGAGGCGCGCGGGTCATGACGTAACCGAGTAGGACTCGATCAGCGAGGCGAGTGGGTCACGACGTAACCGAGTAGGACTCGATCGTCAAGGCAGTGAGTGACCCGGACTCACGGTGCAGCGGAAAAAGTTGGCAAGCGAGACGGGGTAAACTGATGCGGCGGAAAGCAAACTGTGGTGGTGAAAACACGCGGCACGGCGGAAGGATACGACGATGATAGGAAGAAAACGATGAAACACAGTGTACCAGCAACGATCAAAAGCGAAAGCACAAAAACTCAACAACGCAAATTATTGAACAAAAGTGCCAGGCTCAAAACCGTACTGGGGTAAACTTTTTTTTATAGTTTTCGGTTTATGTGGACTTGGATAAAACTCACCGAGAAAATCTGGAATCTGATACCACTTGATAGGTGTAGAGTGCCCGATCTTTCGGCAAGTGGAGATAACTTCGATTTAGTGGATGTTGACCCTCACGATCTGACTACGACGAGCAAGCCCAGCGCCAATGCAATCGCTGAACCAACTTCTGGAGGATATTAACCTTGCGGTAAACCAGATCAACCTGATCACGAGGATCAATTCTTACGCGCAATCGAAGAACGAGCAAGAATTAGAGGCGAGCAATCTGATGTATTGCACGAAGGTGGAGTTCTGAATTCACGTCGAGAGACGGATGTATAGCTAAGCTAAACTTAAAACAAAACTCAAAGATTACAAGGGGCGCAGCCCTTGACTATATAGGGGGAGGACGAGGCATCAAGGGCCGGCTAAAGTGGAGAGGCGCGCGGTGGAGAGGGAGTCGTGCGACTTGGGCCACGTGGGCCTTCGGGCGACATCATCCTGGGCCGTCGTTCCTTAGCACCAAAACTGTCTTCAATTCCTGGGCTTGAGCTCAAGTGATTGGACCCTTGTACGTCGTCATCTCGTTAGAAGATGGATCCGTAACTCGAGGAGGCGTGGCGACGAGAGGTGGAGGCGTGACAGCTTGGTTTGGCGCGCCATCTTCCGTCGTTATTATTCATATGTCGTTGATGTCCTCATCAGCACGCAAGCGTGAACTGCAACCACAGGTAAAACCGGTGGAAGATTGGAGGAGCGATTGCGTGGTGAAACAAAAACCTGCTCGAAGTAGAAAATTTGTGGGGCTGGGAGGCTGCACTCAATCCAAGGGTTAGCACAATTGAAATAATAACTGCAAAGCTGAATAATGGTGCTAAACGCGAAAAGATTACTGTCGGCACAAGTGCAAGAGGAAGGAAGAAGGATCAAAACAAAGTGCAGCAAGAACGCCTCGCCTGTGTTGCTTGGCCGCTCTTTTTTCTCTTTTTTTTTCTTATTTTTTCTTTTTTTCCTTTTTTTTATACCTTTTTCTGAAAATATGAACAATGAGACCTTAAATGAGCAATTAAGCACAAGCGCTTTTTTTTTTTGAGGCAGGGGTAGAACTTTTTTTTGTAGTTTTCGGTTTATGTGGACTTGGATAAACTCACCGAGAAACACTGGAATCTGATATCACTTGATAGGTGTAGAGTGCCCGATCTTTCGACGAGTGGAGATAACTTCGATTTGGTGGATGTCGACCCTCACGATCCGACTACGACGAGCAAGCCGAAGCGCCAATGCAATCGTTGAACCAACTTCCGGAGGATATTAACCTTGCGGTAAACAAGATCAACCTAATCACGAGGATCAATTCTTACATGCAATCGAAGAACGAGCAAGAATTAGAGGCGAACAATTTGATGTATTGCACGAAGGTAGAGTTCTGAATTCACGTCGAGAGGTGGATGTATAGCTAAGCTAAACTTAAAACAAAACTGAAAGATTGCAAGGGGCGCAGCCCTTGACTAAATAGGGGTAGGACGCGGCATCTAGGGCCGGCTGAAGTGGAGAGGCGCGCGGTGGAGAGGGAGTCGCGCGACTTGGGCCATGTGGGCCTTCAGGCGGCGTCATCCTGGGCCGTCGTTCCTTAGCATCAAAACCATCTTCAATTCCTGGGCTCGAGCTCTTGTGATTGGGCCCTTGTATGTCGTCATCTTATTAGAAGATGGATCCGTAACTCGAGGGGGCGACGACGAGAGATGGAGGCATGACAACTTGGTTTGGCGCGCCATCTTCCGTCGTCATTATTCGTGTATGTCGTTGATGTCCTCATCAGAATACCTGGCCATATACTGTCAATGTTATTTTGGCTTGTTTCTTTTAAATTTGATGTATTGTTTCTGAGATGGATCTTTTGTAGGTACACTAACCACGTGTAGTTCGCTTAGAAACGTGTGAGAGGTGTGTGTGCCACCGAATGGATCGATTTATATATTCGGTAAAGTTTTCTCTCTGTGAGGACGTAGGAAACCGTCATATTGAACATTTGGCATTCATGCATACCACCTGCATCGTTCTTGCTAATCATGTAAAAAGGTCACAAATATCACAAACATGTGAAATGATCAAGCCTTGGGAAAATTTTTGAATCCCTATGGCACATAAACTACAAGTTTGAACTCAATCGGTAAGAAACCAATTTCTGCCAGAAAAGTCAGTTTTACTAAAATGAGCATAACTCTCTCAGTTTTAATCCAATGAAGGTGAATGATGACTCAATGGAAAGCGGATGAGTTTGTCTACAAGTTTGGTATGGTGGGGTTGTCTTGTAAAAATCTGGAAAAGGGTCAAAAATGGCAAAAACAGTAAGCTTTTCTTGAAATTTCAGAAGATACTCCATTTCTGTCCTCATTCTTGGATGATCATAACTCCCAAAAATATTATTGGATGGAGATGTTCGGGTATGCGTCAGAAATATAATGAGACCCTTTACAACTTTTGTGAAATGCCAAAAATTTAATTCGGCCCAGAAGCTAAGTGTTTCTACATATCTCTGTTGGTTACTCTGTCAAGAAAGCAAAACTGCACATTGTTTTCATCGAGCTAATCGGGCACTGTGTGTTTTATCTTTTTTTTTTTATCAACCCCTATGCTATTTCGAGCATATGTACCTAGTGGGAAATTAAGTTTTGACTCACTCTTGCAAAACTTTATTCCGACAGATGGTTGTTGGCAAGCTCGTGAAGGACCTTGAGCACCTTTCTGCACGCGTTCTCGAGTTGGAACGAGAACGTGAAGCGCTGCAGTCCGCACTCGCCGCCCGTGGCGCCCAGCTCGCTGCTCGTGATGCGAAGGTCGCAGTACTTGAGGACAAACTGCACGCTAGCGAGTTGGAGCGGGCCGATCTTTTCTAGCAGCTCCATGATGCTCAACTCATCATCGAGGGCGATGCTAGTGATCAGCTGCAAGAGCAACTGAGCCAATGCAAGGCACAGCTCACTGCTACCCAGGACGAGAATTACTCTCTTCATGGACAGATTGATGCTCTCGGAAGCTGAAGATGAGCGGGACGTTATGGAAGGAAACCTCAACGACGCCAACGCCGCCATCGCATAGCGAGACCACATCATTGCGCAGCTCCAAGCTGCCAATGCCCAGCTGCACACTATCCTTAATGACCAACCCACTATACCACTTGTGGTGATTCCCCCAGAGGACGCCGACTTGAGTGACGACAGGGATTCCGGTGTTGACTATGAGGCACCCCTCGATAGGGACGACTTGGAGTATGAGGGTGACAGCCATGCCGCGTGACTTGTGGTTAGGCATTGGAGGTAGTAGCACGTCATGTCAGGTAGGATCTCGTGAGGCATCATGTTGAATGTTGGTAGTGCCGGTAAATAGTAAGGGTTGTGGTGACCTAAGTCCTCCGAGATCATGTTGTTGTCGTGTTTTCTTAGCGATGTAACTCAAGACTTGTCATGTATCAAAAGGTTGCATCACATGTACCTGTAGTCTATTCGCAATTAATGTTGCCTCCTGTGTTTGGAACCGATGGAATTTAAGTGTCCCTCTTATGTCTTGCACCATTTCCTTGTCAACTTTTCAATTTAAGAGCAATCTGAAGTTTTATTCGTTTCTATGTCATAGCCTTATTATCATATTGTCTCATGTAATGATCGGGCTAACATGCATTTGTCCCTATGGCAGATGCTGCAAACTCACCGTGGTGGAGAAAATCCCGGTAATGCTCCCAGTAGCTCGAACATCGGCGGATCCCAGCAGCCACCCCAGCCTCCGCCCATGAATCCTATGGAGCAGCTCATCCACAACCAGAACGAGATGTTCTGTATGTTCATGGAAACCATGAACCGCCAAGGAGCTCAAGGGCAACCACCATAGCAGCCCCAAGCCCCCCGTGAATCCTCCTACAGCGACTTTTGGGCACCTCACCCGCCCACTTTCGGAGAAGCCGGTGATCCGCTGGAAGCCGATAATTTCATTTGTACCCTGGAGTCGAAGTTTGCATTTCTCAACTGCACCGTCCATCAGAAGCCCCACTTCGCAGCGCAGCAACTCCGGGGTTTCGCAAGTGCTTGGTGGGCAAGCTATACCGCCGCTCTCCCCAATGACCACCCAAGTATCAAGATGATAAGAAGAGGAAGCGTGCTTTGGGAAGTTCGTCCGGTTCCGCACCACCCAAGTACAAGTTGGCAATCACCTCCCCGACTGGACAAAAGTTCCGAGCTGCCGTACCGTCGGGAGGAGGATTTCACCCATCCATCCGCAGCAGCACTCGCGTTCCCATGGAAGCACCCAGCAGCCGTCCCCTGGTTCCCGTCCTTCGTAGCAAACTATTCAAGTTGTGAGGTCCAGCTCCCCGCAGTCATGCTACAACTGTGCCCATACGGGTCACTTTGCAAAAGAGTGCCGTTTTCCGAAGCGCAATCAGGGCAACAACAACTCCAATACTTCAACCACAGCAATAACAACAACAACAACAACAACAACAACCACAGCAACGGCAATAACAATGGCAACAATGGCAATCGTCCCCAATCTTCTGCTCCTACTCATAAGAATGGCCGAGTCAACTATACCATGGTCGAAGAGATTCAAGTTGGAGAACCCGTTCTCGCGGGTATGTTTTTGATCAACCAACACTCCGCTATGGTTCTTTTTGCTTCTGGAGCAACGCATGATTTTATTAGTCAATCATGTGTGAATCGAGTGAAAATTACCCCCACCACTATGGGAACACCGTACATCATCACGTCTCCCGGTGGAAAAATATGGACCCATCTTGAGTTGAAAGGAGTGCCCCTTAAGTTAGGAAGCAGCATATACTGCACTTCGTTAATCATCCTAGAGGGTCAAGCATTGATATAATCCTTGGTATGAGGTGGATGACGAAACATAAAGCCGTCTTGCACATCGAAGCCCGGGAAGTCCACTTAAACTCATCCCTACATGGCCCGTCCGTTCTCCGATTACCATGTCCCAAAATGCCCACTTCTCAAGTGCATCATGTTGAAGGGGAAAGGATAGAGGATATTCCAGTGGTACGTGACTTTCCCGACATATTTCCAGATGATTTGCCGAGAATGCCTCCGGATAGGGATGTCGAATTTAAGATTGAACTCCTACCCGGTACGGCGCTTATCTCTCGTAGGCTATACAAAATGGCTCCTAACGAATTAGCAGAGCTGAAGGGGCAATTACAAGAGCTTATGGACAAGGGTTTCATTTGGCCGACTTCATCTCCATGGGGATGTCCCGGCCTCTTTGCGAAGAAGAAAGATAAGACCCTACGTCTGTGTGTTGATTATAGGCTTCTAAATGTCGTCAACATCAAAAACAAGTACCCTCTACCTCGAATTGATATTCTCTTTGATCAGCTCGTTGGTGCCAAGGTTTTCTCCAAGATTCATCTCCGCTCCGGCTTCCACCAAATAAAAATCCGAGCTGAAGACATTCCAAAAACTGCTTGCTCTACAAGATATGGTCTTTTTGAATATCTTGTCATGTCCTTTGGTGTCACCAATGCCCCGGCTCACTTCATGTATTTGATGAATTCCATGTTTATGCCAGAGTTGGATAAGTTTGTGGTGGTCTTCATTGATGATATCCTTGTCTACTCCAAATCCGAGGAGGAGCACGCCGAACATCTTCGCATTGTTCTGCAACGGCTCCGAGATCATCAACTTTACGCCAAATTTAGCAAGTGTGAATTTTGGCTAAAGCAAGTTCCATTCTTGGGTCATATCATTTTGGTGGAATGTGTAGCTGTTGACCCTAGCAAAGTTGAGGATGTGCTGAATTGAAAGCTCCAAAGTCGGTCAAGCAAATTCGTAGTTTGCTTGATCTTGCCGGCTACTACTAGAAGTTTATTCGAGGATTGCCAAGCCTATGATAAAGCTATTGGAGAAGGATGCTAAGTTTAAATGGAGCAACGACTATCAGGAAGCATTCCGGTCGCTCAGGAAGCACTTGACCACACAACCGGACTGGGCTGTGTACTTATGCAAGAAGGTCGTCTCATTGCTTGTTCCTCTTGACAACTCCGAAAGCATGAGCAAAATTATCCTACTCATGACTTGGAATTGGCATTCGTGGTCCTAGCATTAAAAACCTGGCGCCATTATCTCCTGGGTAACCTTGTCAATCTCTATACCGATCACAAAAGTCTCAAGTACATATTCACGCAGCAAGAACTGAACATGAGGCAACGTAGGTGGCTATAATTGATCAAGGATTATGAATTAGAGATTCATTATCATCCCGAGAACGCCAATGCGGTTGCCGACGCCCTAAGTCGGAGGGACCAATGCAATCATGCAGTTGTTTGTTCTGCAGAAGCTTCTAAAAATTCAGATCCTACTGAACCAAGTCTTCGTATCATCCCATATGGATCCTTGCATAATCTAGAGCTTTCCTACCCTTCGCGAAGAAATTGTTGAAGCACAAAAGAAAGACAAGGGAACGGAATATATCCGCCAGAAGATAGGAAGGAATGAGGCTACATGCTTCCGACAAGACGAAGATGGAGTGCTATGGTTCAACCATCGTCTTGTTGTCCCAAAGAATGAGGAATTAAGAAAGAAAATAATGGATGAGGCTCACTTGTCCAAATGTTTCATATACCCTGGTAGCAACAAGATGTACCGTGGGTTAAGAGAAAAGTTTTGGTGGACACACATGAAGCGAGAAGTTGCTCGGTATGTCGTCGAGTGTGATACTTGTCAACGGGTGAAGGCCGATCACTTGAGGAAGGCCGGTCTTTTAAATCCCTTAAAGGTTCCTGCTTGGAAATGGGAGGGTATTGCTATGGATTTCATTGTTGTGTTACCCCTCACACCCAAGAAGCGCGATTCAATATGGGTCATTGTGGATCGGTTGACAAAGTCTGCTCATTTCATTCCCGTCCATACAACCTACTCTACCAAAAAGTATGCCGAGCTCTACATCGCAAGATTTTTATGTTTGCACGGTGTAACCAAAACTATAATCTTCGATTGAGGTCCTTCATTTATATCTCGTTTTTGGGAGCAACTGCATTCTTGTCTTGGTACCACTCTTATTCGAAGTTCCGCTTATCACCCACAAACAGATGGTCAAACCGAAAGACTGAATCAATATTTGGAGGACATGTTGAGAGCCTGTGTTCTGGACAATCAGGGAAATTGGGAGGACTGTCTTCCATTCGCCGAATTCTCGTACAACAATAGCTACCAAGAGAGTTCGGGGATGTCACCGTTTGAGGCCTTGTATGGCCACTCATGCCGAACACCATTGAATTGGTCAGAATCAGGAGAAAGGATTAATTTTGGTCCAGATCTTGTTACTCAAGCCGAAGAGAAAGTGCGACAAATCCAAGCTAACATGAAAGCCACACAATCCCATCAAATAAGCTATTCCAACAAAAGAAGACGTCCATTGGAGTTCGAAAAGGGAGATCATGTCTATCTTCGGGTTTCTCCCAACAAAGGCATCTCTCGCTTTGGAATTAAGGGCAAGTTAGCACCCCGCTACATCGGACCCTTCCTGATCACGGAGAAATGTAGGACGGTTGCTTATCGGTTGCAATTATCGGAGAATCTGACTCGGGTACACAATGTCTTCCACGTCTCCCAACTCAAGAAGTGTTTAAAGCCTCCGGTCGACATGGTCATTTCTGACACCGAGCAATTGGAAGAAGACCTCTCCTACCCCAAATACCCCGTCTGAATTATTGATCAAAAAGACCGGGTAACATGCAACCGCACCATCACCTTCTACAAAGTGCAATGGAGTAATCACACCGAAGAGGAAGCTACTTGGGAGCAAGGGGAGTTTCTGAAAACCAACTTCCCCGAGTTCTTGACCTCGCAAATCTGGTAACTGCCCACGCCCACTCTCCCTCGTTATCTTTTTGCAAATCTCGGGGCGAGATTTCTTTTAAAGGGGGGAGTGCTGTGACATCCCGTGTCACAAAAAGTCAATTAACCTATCCCTAATGCTAAATTGCTGGCTAATTAAAATTATAAGTAATTAAGTTGCCAAAGAAAAAGGGAATTGAATTAATTAAATCCAAAAAATTGGCCAAATGATAGCATTTCACAAACATCACAAAACACAATGAAAGTGTGCCAATGTTTTTGCACATTCCAGTGGGTCATGTCAAGAATGAATTTTGGGGAATTTACCAGAATTTTTGGTAAATGTCTAAGACCCTTAAAAATTCCCTAAGTGCAGAAAAAGGTTTCTCTGTTCTAGGATTTCTCATAATTTTTCCCGCGGAAATTTTAACTTGAGCCCAAAAGCAAACTTGGAGGACATATTTTGGCTGACCATGCACAAAAATGGGCACAAGGTTTTGGGCACAGGAACTTTGGAAGTTTGGCAATATACAGTGGTACTGTTTCAGTCAAGGGAGAGTCAACAAGTCCTTTTTCCTTTGACCATGTGCCGATCGACACCGCACCGTCATCCTCTCCCTCTGGTCGGCAATCGGCACCACCTGCTCCCTCCCCACTCTGTCCACTGCTCCACCTAACCGCCCCTGTGCCACCGGCGCTGCATTGAAGCCGCCGCACCGCCGAGTCTCTCTCCCCGGTCCTCTCTCCCTCCCTCGGTCTCTCTCTCACCGACTACAAGTGCAGCAGCGGCAGGAGCCCTCTCCCTCATTCTCTCGGTGCCTGCACACTTCCCGCACCCCTCCTTTTCGAGCCGCTGTTTTCGAGCCGCCATGGCCGCCGCCGCGTCGAGCTCGGTCAAGGAAACCCCCTCGTCCCCTCTTTCTTACTCAAATCGCTGCGCCATGACTCCCCCTAGCTTCCCCCTGACGTTGCCCCTTCCTTGTGCAGTGACATTGCCGCAATTCAGGAAGGAAGAGCCGTCGCCGCGCTGGAGCTCGCCGCCTCCACGATGAGAACCCCCCTTCGACCCTCGCACCATGGTGAAGCTCCTCAACCCCCCCCCCCACCCCGACCCCCCCCCCCGTCCTCTGTGCACGACGCGTGACGCCGCCAAAGCAACCTGCCTCCGCCTCCGCCGACACCGTTCCGGTCACCACTGTCGGCCGACGACCCCCTGGGGTTGCTCCCCGTCGCGCGGCCGGATGGTGCCGGTCCCGAGCCACCTCCTCCACTCTAGAGACCTACGACGAGAGCACCGACGAGCCCGGCCGCGCTCCGGCGAGCCCGGCCAACGCGCGCGCGCGCCACTTTTCAAATTTGCCAGTGGCAATTCTGTAAATAAGAGGAAACTTTGAAAAACTATTCAAAAATCAATAACTTGAAAAATAAAGGTCAAAAAAATATGAAACCATTTTTGTTGGATTCAGAAAATTCCCCTCTATCCAAAAAGTAAGTTGAGATTTAAAGTTATAAAGTGTGTTAATTAAAATAATTCACCAAATTTGGAACCTTTCTAAGAGTAATAAATCCATAAGTAAAAATATATAACTGGTAAAATCATGGAATTTGGAACCTTTCTAAGAGTAATAAATCCAAATTTGGAACCTTTCTAAGAGTAATAAGAAGGAATTTTTATAATTTTTCTGATAGGAATTTACTTATGAGACTTTGCATGTTTGCTAAGTATGCCTTAACACACCCATGTAAAATACCTTGTTAATTCTCTAGCACTAGAGGTATGCTTTTATTTGAGATATAGGCGATATGCTTATTAATTGCCATGACTTATACTTTCCTAATTAGAAGTTTGTCCCCTTAAACTAGATAATTGCTCAGAATGTTATGAAAGCATATCATCTCATGCATGAGCAACATTCCGTCAATTCTATTTGTTGAGGAAGTGCCATGAATCATCATACCAATCCTTACCTTCTAGATGCAAGCATGAGGCTGACTCGGCGATCCTCATCGCCGAATTGAAAGATCATGTGAAGGCTTTGGAGTCATCCTCCGGTGCCATCAAAGATTTGAAGAGACAAAACCAAGAATTGAAGAAGCAACTTCAAATTTCAGAGGAACTTGAAAGTAATTTTGAAAAACTAAAGGACAGCTTCAAAATGATGGATGAGTCTCAGGCTTATTGGAAAAACAAGGCTGAAGGTATAATTCTACACACTCCTTGTACTATTAAGCCTGGCTACCGACTCACTTGATCTATATAACAGATGTTGAAGAAAAAATAAAGATACAAAGCAAGAGAAACGCCCAGCTAGAAGCTGGGCTGGCCGAGGCGGAATAAATATTCCAAAAGGCTGTGGACAAACTAAATAAATTTAGAGAAACCTATAAGCAAATGGAAAAGCTCAAGGAGGAGTTCAAAGAAAAAGCAGCCACACTTGAAGCAGAAAAAGCCGAAGCCAAAAAACGTCTAAGAGGTAAATGATTGTTCCTACATTACCCGCACCACCGAGCCCACATTTGTAGGGAAACATTTAATAATTGCGTCCCTGTAGGATCAAAAAGGGCTTATGAGCTTTTACAAAAGAAATTTATTGAAGGTGACCAAAATCTTCGATGGTCTCTTGCAGCTCTGCAAAAAGATGTTGAGATGGTTGCCCAATACATCATGCCAGAAGAAAAACCACCGAAGTATTGGGATTTGCTCACTCGGCTACAAGAGACCCCAAGCCGAGTGAAAGAGCATGCTCGACATATTGCAGGATTGGTAGGCGCTCAAGTATTGGCTATCGCCAAATCCCATGTTTCAGGAATAAAACTGGATGTAATTGTTGAAGGTTTCCAAGAAGACCTGTCTGATGAGCAATGTGAGGCTCTGGTAGCGGAAGCCTAGGAGACCGCGAACATTTTGATTGACCAAATAGAACTAGATCCATTACGAACAGTGTAATGGGTTGTAACATGTGTGATAAACAAAATTTCACAACCAGTTATGTAGTGAAATCTTATTAATCTAGTAGACCCTTAGGATGTAGATTCATTAACAGTTTTGCAATGAATTCTTGGGTTATGCGGCTTTGTTTATGTATTGTATGAACTCGTGTTAAACACTCACAACCAATACACAATGCATGTCAGCACTCTAATCAATGCCCCCAATAACTGATATGAACCATGGAGACTAAGAACCCACTCGGTCAAGCATATGCGAATTAGGGAAGTTGACTCGGTCCTCAACAGACGACATGAACCCTGGAGACTAAGAACCCACTTGGTCAACATGTGCGAGTTGTGGTAGTACCGAGAATCAAAATTTGAGTCATGACTATATTTAAGAAAGCAAAAGATCATTCACAGAAATCATAAATCTTATGGCAAAACATCATGACCGCATAGTATATATTATATATAAAAATATAAATTTGTACAAATATAAATAATTTGCTAAAGCTAAGCGTAGAAACGATGTAGCTGAGATATGTTCCATGAACTAGGAAGGTCTGATCCATCCTCGTGCATCAAACGTTAGGCACCTGGCCGAGTGACCTCCTTTACTATAAAAGGCCTTTCCCTTGGGGCCGACAGCTTGTGCCTGCCAACCGTAGACTGAACTTGCTTTAAAACCAGATTGCCAATTCTGAAGTCTCATGATTTGACATTTTTGTCATGATATCGCCAGAAGTTCTGCTGATACTTGGCCGACCGGACGAAAGTGGCATCACGTCTTTCTTCCAACAATGGGAGGTCATCACACCGGTTCTCGTTGGAAACCTTTTCTTCGTACGCCACTATGCGCGGCAAGGTGAACAATACTTCAGTCGGCAGCATTGCTTCGGATCCATAAACCAACAAAAACGGTGAGTGCCCGTGGCTCGACTGACGTTGGTCCGAAGCCCCCATAGTACTGACGGTAACTCTCGAACCCAACGTCAAGCATCCTTCTCCAATCTATCAAATATGCGGGGCTTAATTCCGGATAACAACAGGCCATTTGCCTGCTCAACCTGGCCGTTACTTTGTGGGTGGGCTGCAGAAGCATAACTGGCCTTGAACCCCACCCTGGCCGCAAAGTCCTTAAACTCCTGCACAGTAAATTGACTGCCATTGTTAGTGATGATCTTGTGCGGAGTGCCAGACCGAGTTACTATTTCTATCATGAACTCAATGGGCCTTTTTTACTGAAATTTTTCTGACTAGTTTCGCCTCAATCCATTTGGAAAACTTGTCCACCGCCACGAATAGATGAGTGAAGCCACCTTGGGCCTTCTGAAAAGGGTCAACAATATCTAAACCCCAGGTTGAGAACGGCCATGTTATCGGGATATTTTGAAGCTCGGTGGCGAGCACATGCATCTGACATGTGAAGAATTGGCAACCTTCGCATTTTTGGACGATATCTTTGGCGTCAGCAACCGTAGTTGGCCAATAAAACCCATGCCGCATTGCTTTGGTTGCTATTATTGAGGGACCCGCGTGGTTACCACATATGCTGGCGTGGGTTTCCTGCAACACGACTATGCCCTCCTCCTGTGATAAGCACTTCAACAGCACCCCATATGGGCTCTATTTATACAAGAGGTGGTCAACGGTGCAATATAGCCTCGACTTGTGGATGGTGCGTAGGGCTTCCTCTTTATCTACGGGTAGTGTTCCATTGTTTAAATACTCGATGAATGGAGTTCTCCAGTCAACCTCTATTAAAGTGACTTGCGGTGTTGCCTCTTTGTCCGTTGCAGCCTGCACCATAGTTTGTTGGGTCGGTACATATGGCTTATGCAAATCATCGAGGAATACTCCGTCAGGTATTTTAGCTCTGTTGGACCCAAGCGTGGCCAGTTCATCTGCATCCTCATTGAACTTCCGGAGGACGTGCTTGTACTCAATGCCCTCAAACTTATCTTCTAGCTTTCGAACTTCAGTGCAGTATGTTGTCATGCTTTCTTTGGAACAACACCATTCCTTGGTCACTTGATTGATTACGAGCACCGAGTCGCCAGAGATACTTCTCCTCTTGATGACGAGTGATATGGCTGTTCACAACCCATGTAGGAGAGTCTCATACTCCGCTACGTTGTTGGATGCGTGAAAATGCATTCGGAGGACATACCGTGTCCTGGCCCCATCTGGGGATACCAATACTACCCCTGTGCAGGCTCCCTCCAGTTGTAAGGAGCCATCGAATGACATGGTCCAATAACTTATCTTCTACGGAGTTGGCGGTAATTCGGACTCTGTCCACTCGGTAATGAAATCTGACAACGCCTGGCCTTTGATTGCATCACGAGGCTTGAAGGTAATCTCGTATGACCCAAGCTCAATAGTCCACATGCAATTTTCCCGGTTGCATTTCGGTTGTAGAGCAGTTCACCGAGCCCGAAAGATGTATGAACTTCGATCGGGTGGTCCTCAAAGTAATGCTTTAATTTACGAGACATCATTAGCAGCATGTATACTAGCTTCTGGAGCTAAAAGTAACATATGCTGAATCTGACAAGACTTCGTTGATGAAATACACCGGGCGCTGCACCTTTTGAGCCTTGCCATCTTCCGCCTGTTTGACCGCCAGCACAGTGCTGACAACGTGTGTTGTTGTGGAGATGTATAGCTGCAAAGTTTCCTTTGGTTTAGGGGGTGTTAGCACTAGTGGGCCACTAATGTAGGCCTTGAATTCATCCAAGGCTTTTTGGGCTTCATCGTTTCAGGCAAACGACTCCTGCTTCTTGAGCAGTCGAAAGAAATGTAGTCCTCGGATGCCGAGTCGTGACATGAATTGGCTGAGTGGTGCCATGCAATCAGTCAACTTCTGGATGTCCTTCTGTGAGTGCGGGCATCCCATCCATAGTATGGCATTCACCTTTTCTGGATTTGCCTCGATCCCTCGATGTGAAACCAGGAAACTGAGTAGCTTCCCTGACGGAACACCGAAGATGCATTTCTCGAGGTTCAGATTCATGTTGTACTTTCGAAGGTTATCGAATGTCTCGGCCAAGTCTTGTATCAAGTCCGAGGCGAGTCGGCTTTTAGCCACCATATCGTCAGCGTGGGCCTTGGTGTTCTTTCCGATCTAGCTATCTAGGCATCGTTGCATGGTCCGCTGGTAGGTGGCACCGGCGTACTTTAGCCCAAAGGGCGTCATCGTGTAATAGAAAGCTCCAAAGGGCGTAATGAATGATGTTTTTCGCTGGATGGACTCATTTAGGGAATCTGATGGTACCCTAAGCAGGTGTCTAAAAAGCACAATAAAGCGCAACCAGCCGCTGGGTCGACCACTTGAACAATATGGGGGAGGGTGAAAGGATCCTTGGGACAGGCTTGGTTGAGGCCGGTGTAATCCACGCATATCCGCCACTCCTTATTCTTTTTCCGCACTAGTACTAGGTTAGCTAACCAGTAATCGACCGATTTCTTTTCTAATTGCGTTCTTACGGTCTTGTGAATACCGCCGAAGACGTTGCCTCACAGGTTTAGCATTCGGTCAAACATGTAGTCTATGCTTGGAACACCCGGCATGTCAGAAGGATTCTATGCAAATATGTCTTTATTATTATGAAGGAAAAGAATGTGCACACTTTCCTATTTAGCATCTAAATTGACCCCAATATTGGTGGTCTCGGATACATCACTATCATCTAACTGAATATTCTTTGATTCCACGGCGTCTGCCTGCACCGTGGCCTTCAACACCTTCTTGGGAGGGGGATCGAGGTTGGCCTCCTCTATGTTTGCGACTGCCAGCTTCAACTCGGCGAGCTCTGACTCCATCACCTTCTTTTCCACCAACTCGCAGCTCTGGTTGTCGCAGTCGTAGGAGGTTCTTACGTCTGAGTGCAGTGAGATGACTCCATTTGGCCCTGGCAGCTTCATCATCATGTACGGATAGTGTGGTATAGCCATGAATTTGGCGATGGCCGACAATCCAATGATGGCGTGATAAGTGGAGTCCATATCCGCAACCTCAAAGGTGATGTGCTCCATCCTGTAGTTCTCCCGACTACCGAATGTCACTGCCAGAGTGATTTGTCCTAGTGGGACTATCTGCATGCCAGGGATCACACCATGGAAGGTGATCTGTTGGGCTTGAGGTCGGTCAATGGTAGGCCGAGCTCCTTGAAGGTCTTTATAAAGAGAATGTCCAGACTGCTTTCGTCATCCACCAGTACTCTTTGGAACCGTACTCTATTAATAGTCGGCAATAATACTAGCGGGTATTTGCCAGGTCTAGGGACATGATCCGGGTAGTGTGACCGATCGAAAGTTATCGGGACCTCAGACCACCAGACGTAGTGCGGGATTGCTGGTGATACCGAGTGGACCTCTCGGTAAAGGATCTTTTGCTGACGCTTCGAGTTGGCTGTGGACCTACCACAAATGAAGATGACCTTGCGCTCGGGGTCTTGAAACTCTTCTTTGTCTTCGTCTTCCTTGTCAGCATCTTTCCTGCCACCCTGAGGGATCCAGGGGCGTTCTTTGCAGACCTTCAAAGCATGGTGCGCAAAGCTCTTCAGCTTGAAGCATTCTTTGGTGTTGTGAGCGCCATCATGCAGCAGACAGGGACCTTCGATCATTTTGTCAAAGTCATCCTGTGTGACATGTCTTCTTCGATTGGGACGCTCGGTGTTAGCAATCGTTCTGTATTGCTTGTGCTTCCTATTACCGTCCTTGTTGTAATTGGATGGCGCCGACTGATTGCGATTCCGCGACACCTCCTCCTTGCATTGATGTACTTGAAAGAGGGCCAAGGTGCCAGCTGCATTCTTGTCTACCAGGGTAAATAGCTCCTTGGCTGTTAAGTTATTGGCAGCATCCAACCTCCCGATCTTCTTGATTAGGTCATCATCTTGAAGTCCACCCTGGAAGGCAGCGACGACCTGAGCATCTGTGATGTTGGGGATGGTATTCTGCACTCGGCAGAAGCGCTGGATGTACTCCCGTAATGGCTCATGGTCCCGCTGCTTGATCCTGGCGAGCTCCTAGTGATTCTCGGGCCTGTCAAACGTCGCCTGGAAGTTGGTGGTAAACTGCTTGCATAACTCCACCCAGGAACTGATGGAATTGGCAGGCAGGTTAGTGAGCCATGTTCTGGCTGCTCGGCCAGACATACGTGCAGATAATTGACCATAACAAAGCTGTCACCGCCGAGTGCTCGGATGGCTGTTGCGTAGAAATGAAGCCAGTCGCGCGGATCTGTCTTGCCATCGTTCCTTTCGGTGTCGACTGGCTTAAAGCCAGCTGGCCAGTTGACAGTGCATAGTTCTCGAGTGAAGGCCCCGATGCCGGCCTTGTCATCATAATCCTCAAAGATGGGGGTTCGCTCTCGTTCACGACCGACTTCTTGACGATGTCTGTCTTCGCGCCGCCCATCGTTCCGATGAACGTAGTACCGATCATCTCGAGATGGCTCCCTCTTATTGTTGCGCTCGTAATAGCGGTCATCAACAAACCGTGGCGACGTCATTCATCTTTGTATTCTCAGTGGGCTGCCTCAACCCTGTGGCTCCCCTTCCCAGAGGATCGAGGTCCCGAAGGTGCTAATAACACAGACATTTGATAATACAACAATGGTCCAAATTTAATTGAATTATTACATCATTAAGGTAATTGAAGTGCAGCAGAATGATACAAGTTCAAGTTTGTTTTGAAAAGCAGCGGAATCAAATAACAATAAGAAACTACGAGCTCGACAATACAGCATAGTGATGATTCATGCCCAAAGAAACATCACCCTAACAGCACACACAATCACTGCGGCGGCAAGTCAGACTCCTAGTGGGCAGTCCAACCCTCAGGGACCTGCATGTCCCAAGGCAACACATCTACAGGCAATTCTATCTCTTCAGTACCTGAAAACAACAGAGGCACAAAGCCTGAGTACTAATTACTCAACAAGACTTACCCGTCAAAGGACCTAGACATGCATTGGCTCTAATAGGGTGGCTTGTTTGAAAAGACTCGCACTAAGCAACCTATTAGTTCTATCAAGTTTTAATTGCCAATTTAATTGGGCTGAGCAGAAATGTAACTTTAATGATAGCATGAGAGAATAACAGTACATAAAGTAAGTATAACATAAGAGTAGTAATAATAATAATCAACAATAACCAACATAATCCATTTCCGTAGTATCATGTGCAACTACATGACGACTCAGTGACCAAGCGGTACTCATTACTACGAGGGACAACAATTACAATTGATTTACACCAGCTGGGAAAACCCAAAATACACGACGTATACGCACCAATTAAGATCGTATACGGCAACCTTTCACAAGAAACACTCACACCTTCACCTGGATCCAGTGACGTCGAGTGGGCATGCCGTCCAGCCAACAGTACTTTGCGGTGTGGACTGCCCACTCCAGCAACAGAAGGGTCAAACAACCAACGCACCATAGCTGATGAGGACATCAACGACATACGACTAATGACGACGGAAGATGGCGCGCCAAACCAAGCTGTCACACCTTCACCTCTCGTCGTCGCGCCTCCTCGAGTTACGGATCCATCTTCTAACGAGACGACGACGTACAAGGGCCCAATCACTAGAGCTCGAGCCCAGGAATTGAAGACGGTTTTGATGCTAAGGAACGACGGCCCAGGATGATGTCGCCCGAAGGCCCACGTGGCCCAAGTCGCACGACTCCCTCTCCACCGCGCGCCTCTCCACTTCAGCCGGCCCTAGATGCCTCGTCCTCCCCCTATATAGTCAAGGGCTGCGCCCCTTGTAATCTTCGAGTTTTGTTTTAAGTTTAGCTTAGCTATACATCCGTCTCTCGACGTGAATTCAGAACTCCACCTTCGTGCAATACATCAGATTGCTCGCCTCTAATTCTTGCTCGTTCTTCGATTGCACGTAAGAATTGATCCTCGTGATCAGGTTGATCTTGTTTACCGCAAGGTTAATATCCTCCGGAAGTTGGTTCAGCGATTGCATTGGCGCTTCGGCTTGCTCGTCGTAGTCGGATCGTGAGGGTCAACATCCACCAAATCGAAGTTATCTCCACTCGCCGAAAGATCGGGCACTCTACACCTATCAAGTGGTATCAGAGCCCAGTGTTTCTCGGTGAGTTTTATCCAAGTCCACATAAACCGAAAATTACAAAAAAAAAAGTTTACCCCAGTACGGTTTTGAGCCTCGCACTTTCGTTCAATAATTTGCGTTGTTGAGTTTTTGTGCTTTCGCTTTTGATTGTTGCTGGTACACTGTGTTTCATCATTTTCTTCCTATCATCATCGTATCCTTCCGCCGTGCCGCGTGTTTTCACCACCACAGTTTGCTTTCCGCCGCATCTGTTTACCCCTTCTCGCTTGCCAAGTTCTTCCGCTGCACCGTGAGTCCGGGTCAATCACTGCCTCGCCGATTGAGTCCTACTCGGTTACGTCGTGACCCACTCGCCTCGCTGATCGAGTCCTACTCGGTTACGTCGTGACCCGCTCGCCTCGCCCTGTGTTTAGTTCTGTTCGGTTTCGTGTGTCCCGCTCGCCTCGCTGATCGAGTCCTACTCGGTTACGTCGTGACCCGCTCGCCTCGCCCTGTGTTTGTTTCTGCTCGGTTTCGTTTGTTCCTACTCTAGAGAGAGAGAGAGAGAGAGAGTCTCTTTTAATTACCGTTCTACCCCTGCCTCAAAACAAAAGTGCTTGTGCTTAATTGCTTATTTGAGGTCTCATTGTTTATATTTTCAGCAAAAAGTATTAAAAAAAAGAGAAAAAAAAGAAAAAAAAAGAAAAAAAAGAGAAAAAAAAAGAAAAAAAAAGAGAAAAAAAAAGAGCGGCCGAGCAACATAGGCGACGCGTTCTTGCTGCACTTTGTTTTGATCCTTTTTCCTTCCTCTTGCACTTGTACCGGCAGCAATCTTTTCGTGTTTAGCACCATTATTCAGCTTTGCAGTTATTGTTTGAATTGTGCTAACCCTTGGATTGAGTGCAGCCTCCTAGCCCCACAAATTTTCTACTACGAGTAGGTTTTTGTTTCACCACGCAATCGCTCCACCAATCTTCCACCGGTTTTACCTGTGGTTGCAGTTCATGCTTGCGTGCTTGGTAAGGACGGGTAAGAATTTCATAACAGCTTTTTGATTGAGCTTTTCATCCACCACTCACCTCTCGTTGTAGGATCCTGCTTTTTGTATTGCTTGTGTTTCTATGGCAGAAAACAGCTCGAAGTCGGAGGAGCTCACCCTCCAGGATGTCCAAGCACAGGTAGATGGTCTACAAAATGACATGAAGACGATGCACGAGAGACTTGACTCTACGGTCACTTCGTCGAATGAGCGTTTTGATCAACTGGACCTTGCTGATACGGCTGCCCGCACCACGCTCGCGACGATCATGACTCGTCTTGAGGCCATGTCGACGCAGCTTGGGACCATGACGACGCAGCTCACGGAGTTGCAACATGCACGTGACTACGGCGCCGACACCGAGCAGGACGACGACAATTGCCGTGGTCGTGCTCGTCGGGTACGTGTTCCAATTAATGATTCTTTTGCCAAAATTAAATTTCGTATTCCCACTTTTAATGGCAAATATGATCCGGGTGCTTATCTTGATTGGGAATTAGAGGTTGAATAAAAATTTGCATGCCATGATATTCCTGCTAATTTACAAGTTAAGGCTGCTATTAGTGAATTTACTGAATTTGCTTTACTTTGGTGGCGTGAGTATAGACAAAGATATCCTGATAATATTCCAGCCACTTGGACGGCATTAAAAGCTGCTATGCGTCATCGTTTTGTGCCGTCATATTATGCTAGAGATTTGCTTAATCAAATGCAGCGTTTTCAACAAGGTTTACTTTCCGTAGAGGATTATTATCAAGCTTTGCAAAAGGGTATGATTCGCTGTGGTTTAGTTGAACTGGATGATGCTGCTATGGCTCGCTTTAGGGGTGGGTTAAATCGTGAAATTCAGAATATTCTTGATTATAAGCATTATGATGATATGACCACCTTATTTGAATATGCTTGTAAAGCTGAACGTGAAGTGCAGGATCGACAATCTTCGTCAAGACCTAACATTTTTGTAGGGTCCAAGACGCCTTCAGCTCCACGGTCGACACCTCCTTCCACGTCGCGCGACCACTCCTCGACCACGTCCAAGTCGAGTGCTCCATCCACAGCCAAATCTGCCTCGTTCGTGCCGTCCTCCTCGTCGTCTGGACGAGCTCGTGATATTCAGTGTCACCGTTGCCGAGGATTTGGTCATGTGATACGCGATTGTCCAAATAAACGAACTATGTTGATTCGTGACGACGGTGGGTATTCTTCTGCTAGTGATTCTGAGGATATTCAGCAGACTATGCTTGCCACTAATCATGCAGATAATACGGAGCTTCATGTCGACTCTAGTGCCGCCGACAGGTATGCCACTCTTGTTGTGCAGCGTGTTCTTAGTACACAGGTCGTTCAGGATGAAAAACATCAGCGCCACAACATTTTTCATATCAAAGGCGTTGTGCAAGAACGAGCGGTCCGTATAATCATCGATGGTGGCAGTTGCAACAATTTGGCTAGTACGACCTTGGTGGAGCAGTTGTCATTGCCAACAAGGAAGCATCCACATCCTTATCACGTTCAATGGCTTAATGATGGCGGCAAAATAAAGGTAACGCGCTCGGTACGTGTTCCTTTCTCTCTTGGCGCCTATTCTGATTTTGTAGATTGTGATGTTGTTCCAATGGAAGCATGCTCTTTGTTGCTTGGCCGTCCTTGGCAATATGATGTCGATAGTGTTCATCATGGTCGCTCCAATTATTATTCCTTCATGTTCAAGGGTTAGAAAATTGTTATTCATCCTATGACACCTGAACAAGTTCTTAAAGATGATATTGCTCGAGCGACAAAAGCTGCAAAATTGGTTACATCGCCTCCTGTTGCACCTGTTCAACATGAGATCAAATTGAATAACCCTATCTTGCTTGCTACACGTGCTGATTTTGATGAATTACATGATGCTAATCTGCTTTGCTATGCGCTAGTTTGCTCTCGTATGCTTGTTTCACTAGATGAGGCGCCTATGTTGCATATTCCTCCTGCTGTTGCTAACCTTTTGCAGGTCTATAAAGATGTTTTTACCACTGAATTGCCGCCGGGTCTTCCTCCTATTCGTGGCATAGAACATCAGATTGATTTAATTCCAGGCGCACAGCTTCCTAATCGCGCCCCGTACCGCACAAATCCTGAGGAGACGAAAGAAATTCAGCGTCAAGTGCAGGCATTGCTTGATAAAGGTTACATTCGTGAGTCTCTCAGCCCTTGTTCGGTTCCTGTTTTGCTTGTTCCTAAGAAAGATGGTTCTTGGCGTATGTGTGTAGATTGTCGTGCAATTAACAATATTACAATTCGTTATCGATATCCTATACCACGCCTTGATGATATGCTTGATGAACTTAGTGGTGCCACAATTTTCTCTAAGGTTGATTTGCGTAGTGGTTACCATCAAATAAGAATGAAATTAGGAGATGAATGGAAAACGGCTTTTAAAACTAAATTTGGCTTGTATGAATGGTTGGTTATGCCGTTTGGATTGTCTAATGCTCCTAGCACTTTTATGCGCTTAATGAATGAAGTTCTTCGGTCTTTCATTGGAATATTTGTTGTTGTCTATTTTGATGATATCCTTATATACAGCAAATCCATGAATGAGCATTTAGATCATTTGCGTGCTGTTTTTGATGCTTTGCGTGCTGCTCACTTGTTTGGGAACATGGAAAAATGCACTTTTTGCACGCAACGTGTTTTGTTTCTTGGATATGTTGTTACTCCACAGGGCATTGAGGTCGATAGCAGCAAGGTGGACGCCATTCAGAGTTGGCCCCAACCGACGACGGACACACAGGTTCGCAGTTTTCTTGGTCTTGCAGGCTTCTATCGTCGTTTTGTGCGGGATTTCAGTTCTATTGCTGCACCATTACATGAGCTGACCAAGAAGGGTGACATTTGAGTGGGGCGCACCACAAGACGACGCATTCAACACTTTAAAGGAACGGTTAACTCATGCTCCTCTCTTACAATTGCCTAATTTTGATAAAGTGTTTGAATTGGAATGTGATGCTAGTGGAATTGGTTTGGGTGCTGTTTTGTTGCAAGATCATAAACCCATTGCTTATTTTAGTGAGAAGTTAAGTGGTGCTGCTCTTAAATATTCCACTTATGATAAAGAACTTTATGCTTTAGTAAGAACTTTGCAAACATGGCAGCATTATTTATGGCCTCGCGAATTTATTATTCATTCTAATCATGAGGCTTTGAAACATATTAGAACCCAAACTAATCTGAATCATCGTCATGCTAAATGGGTTGAATTTATTGAATCTTTTCCATACATCATTAAACATAAAAACGGGAAGGAAAATGTGATTGCCGATGCTTTGTCTCGTCGTTATATGATGCTGTCCCAATTAGACTTTAAAATCTTTGGTTTGCAAGCTTTGAAAGATCAATATATGAATGATGCTGATTTTCAAGATATTATGATGCATTGTAAGGATGGCAAACCTTGGGGCAAATTTCATATGCAGGATGGGTTCCTGTTTCGTGCTAACAAGCTGTGTATTCCAGCTAGCTCGGTTCGTCTTTTGTTGTTACAGGAGGCGCATGGAGGTGGTCTTATGGGTCACTTCGGAGTTTTCAAGACACATGAGGTGTTGGCCGACCATTTCTTTTGGCCACGGATGCGCCGTGATGTTGAGCGCCTTGTTGCACGCTGTACTACATGTCAAAAAG
Source organism: Eleusine indica (assembly GCA_030378355.1). NCBI lineage: Eukaryota > Viridiplantae > Streptophyta > Magnoliopsida > Poales > Poaceae > Eleusine > Eleusine indica. The sequence goes on along the minus strand of CM059495.1, from coordinate 33,337,601 downwards.
CTAAATCTCGTTTGGATAATCATGGTTTGTATATGCCCTTGCCTGTTCCCTCTTCTCCTTGGCATGATATTTCGATGGATTTTGTTTTGGGATTGCCTCGCACTAAGAAGGGGAGGGACAGTATTTTTGTGGTTGTTGATCGTTTCTCTAAAATGGCTCACTTTATACCTTGTCATAAAACTGATGATGCCTCAAATGTTGCTGAATTGTTCTTTAGAGAGATTGTTAGATTGCATGGAATTCCTAAAACAATTGTCTCTGATCGTGATGCTAAGTTTCTTAGTCATTTTTGGCGTTCTCTTTGGAATAAATTAGGAACTAAGCTGCTGTTTAGTACTACTTGTCATCCTCAAACTGAGCTAGTAAATAGAACTTTGTCTGCTATGCTTAGAGCTGTTTTAGATAAAAATTTGAGACGTTGGGAAGATTGTTTACCTCATGTTGAATTTGCTTATAATCGTGCTACACATTCTGCCACTAAGATGTGTCCTTTTGAGGTTGTTTATGGCTATGTTCCTAAGGCGCCTATTGATTTGTTTGCTATTGATGCTGAGGATGAACCACATCTTGATGCTCTTGCTCATATTGATCACATGAAACAATTGCATGAAGAAACACAACACAACATTGCCATTGCTAATAAAAAGTATCAAGTTGCTGGTAGTAAAGGTAGAAAACATATTTCTTTTGAACCTGGTGATTTGGTTTGGTTGCACTTGCGTAAAGATAGATTTCCTACTTTGCGTCGTTCTAAACTGATGCCTCGTGCTGCTGGTCCTTTTAAAGTGCTAACCAAGATTAACGATAATGCTTATGTTCTTGACTTGCCCATGGAGTTTGGTGTTTCCACTAGTTTTAATGTTGCAGATTTGAAACCATACTTGGGTGAGGATGATGAGTTGCCGTCGAGGACGACTTCACTTCAAGAAGGGGAGGATGATGAGGACATCAACGACATACGAATAATGACGACGGAAGATGGCGCGCCAAACCAAGCTGTCACACCTTCACCTCTCGTCGTCGCGCCTCCTCGAGTTACGGATCCATCTTCTAACGAGACGACGACGTACAAGGGCCCAATCACTAGAGCTCGAGCCCAGGAATTGAAGACGGTTTTGATGCTAAGGAACGACGGCCCAGGATGATGTCGCCCGAAGGCCCACGTGGCCCAAGTCGCACGACTCCCTCTCCACCGCGCGCCTCTCCACTTCAGCCGGCCCTAGATGCCTCGTCCTCCCCCTATATAGTCAAGGGCTGCGCCCCTTGTAATCTTCGAGTTTTGTTTTAAGTTTAGCTTAGCTATATATCCGTCTCTCGACGTGAATTCAGAACTCCACCTTCGTGCAATACATCAGATTGCTCGCCTCTAATTCTTGCTCGTTCTTCGATTGCGCGTAAGAATTGATCCTCGTGATCAGGTTGATCTTGTTTACCGCAAGGTTAATATCCTCCGGAAGTTGGTTCAGCGATTGCATTGGCGCTTCGGCTTGCTCGTCGTAGTCGGATCGTGAGGGTCAACATCCACCAAATCGAAGTTATCTCCACTCGCCGAAAGATCGGGCACTCTACACCTATCAATAGCCGTGCTCCAATGCAAGTATTTAATGCTTCGTCGGTTTACTATTGCCCATAAAATAGCATGTATTTGGTACTGTTCAAAACTTGATCAAGGGGCTGACCACGGACGGGCCTAGGGTGGGCAAGGCAGGACTACCACAGTCAACACCCATGTATTGCTGCAAACCTACACATGCATAATCCCTGCCCGACCATACATCAAAAGTAAACTTCTTTTATAAGTTCAAATTTAATAATCAAGTCATCCCTTAGTAATAATATCTACCGAGACTATTATTTACTAAGCATAGCATTATAGTACCGAGCCTACCAAAGTTCTAATCACAGTAGTATAGGTCATTTGGGGTAACATGCAAGGTGGGTTTCACGCAACTCCTATAACCTAGTGCAACAATATACTTAGACAGTAGTAATATTATAAACTAGCAAAACTTTAAAAAGGCGAATGCAAACCGGGGCTTGCCTGGATCAGCATAAGTGTCAGCAACTACAGTAGACTCCTGCTCTCCGGACTCCTGGTCCTGCTGGGAATCCGACTCCTGCTCCTGAGTGTCGTTACCTATATATGAACAATGGTTTAACGGTACTGTCACAACACCATTACATGCAATGATATGATAAATGTAGCATGCAATGGTGTTAATATGATAATTAATCTTACTAATATGTTCTAGAGGACATATGCTTCAAAGAAGCAAATTAGAGTTTTATTATTTTATGTGTGTTAACCATTTAAATAGGGTTATTATAGTTTTATGAACCATAATGCAATTGAAATAGTAATCAAGCGATTTTCAAATTAAGTGATTTATCATAAACAGAGACATGTATGAACTTCATTTTTACCAAGTTATAGCTTATGGACATTAGTAATTTAATTACTAGCAATTATTCAAGTTAAAGCATTAAATAATTATGGAGTATGAAATATTTCGAAATTGACTTAACCGAAAATCAGGGTGATATATTAACATGAAATAACATGCATGCAAAAGATTAGAATTTATAAGGATTAAATTGTTGTTTGCAAAAGTTAATTTAATTATTAATAATACTTTGATAGAAGTAGCTTGATATCATTTTTGTAGAATAGAGCATATTTTTATGAAACTAACAAACTTGGTTTGAGGTCGATTGGATTTGGAATGAATTTACTATGATTTTTCAAAGTTTCTAGCAATTTCTATCATTATTCTGGATTTTCTTTTATTGGACCATGCCACGTCGGCAGCCGTGTCAGCACCACGGGGCAGCTACACAGGCGCCAGCTGGATGCCAGCGTGCATGCAAGTCAGCACGTTGGAGCGGGGCGGCGCGCGGTCGGAGGGCTCGCTGCCAGCGGCTATAGGCGATGGTTTCTCGCCGTGAGGGTGGTTGGACGACGTGCGCAACATGGCAGAAAGGTCTGAGGGGTTCAGGAGGTGGAACACTGACCGGAGGTTGGCCAGCGACGAGAGGCAGCGGAAGGGTGCGGTTTAGCGATGTCGCGCGGATGGCACAAGGCTCGAATTCGGACTCCGTCTTCACCCACAACTTCACAGCGGCGGGGAGAAAAGCGGCATCTGGTTGCTAGACGCTGAGAGATGCCGGGAGGTAGGGCTCATCGTGGGGGTGGCTCAGGTTCGACGGTGACGGACCAGCGGTGGGGAAAACTTCAGCAGTTGCCACCAAAATTCGAGGATTAGCTCTGGGTTCGGCCAGAAGACTAGCGACCAAGTAATAAAGACGAGGAAACAGGAGCGAGGCAAACGGTTTACCGCATGGCCGGAATTTGATCGGTAACGGCCAGGGTGCCTGGAATGGGGGTCACCGGCGTTTCTCCAAATTGCCCTGGTTGGAGGGGGAGATGGGCAGGGAGCTTGATCGTGGTGAAAGAGGGAAGTGGAGTGCACCGATTGGTGGAGCTGGCTGGGGTTGAGAGGCTCGGGAGTGTGAGGTGTGCGAGGTGGGTTGGAGCTCGGCAATGGCGAGAGAAAGGATGCGGAAAAGGGCAGAGGCAGGGGGGTTTTATAGGCTGCGGCTGGGTCGCTTGGGGTGGCATGGGTTGATAGAGGGGTCACGCACAAGCGAGAGGTCGGAGCGACGGGAGTGATCGGGTGCAGAGCGACCGAACGGCGCAGCGATGGAATCACGTCGGCATGGCGGCCGAGAGGAAAAGGAACTTGGGACACTGGTGGTTAGTGGAATGCAACGGTCGAGTGAGCAGTGGTGATGTGACGAGGCGACGTCGTGCAGGTGTAGCCCCAAGTTTCAAGGCAGCAGAAACGGCTGGCGGCATCGGCAATCAAAGCGCAGCAGTGGCAGGGCGGCTTTGGGTGGAGGAAAAGAAACACGATGCAGTGGCGGCTAGCGGCTTGGTAGTAGTGGTGATGCGATGGTGGCGACATCGCGCATGGTTTTGCCCGCTGTCGGGTGGCCGGGAGCAGCTGGGCGCGACGAGACCGGGCGAGGCATTGTGGCGGCCTTGGCGGCGAGTTCTGAGAAAGTGACGCATGGGTTTAGTAGCTAGCGGCATGCGGTAAGAAATTTGAGGCGCGTGGCGGAGCAGTAACGGTGATGGGACGGCGGTTGAGGGCGTGGGTGCGGTGCCGAGTCCCGAGGCAGTCAGAGCAAACGCGGCGGTCGAGGGAATTCAGGAGGCATGCGCGCGCAACGGGAGGAAGAATACAATGCACTTTTGAACAGGGGCCCCCAGGTTTTCAAATAGTTTACAAAAAGGTCCTTGATTATGTTTTAATTCAAATTAAATAGCTCCAGGGGTCAAAAAGGGCTAAAATTTTATATTTGGGCTCCTGATGACTTGTAAAATTCAATGGGAAACTTTATTTGGCCAAAAGGTGAAATAATTTATTAGATTTAAAATTTAAACTTGAATTGATACTTGGCTTAATTTAATTATTTGGGGTTTTTTTCCTAATGTGATAAAATTCTCAATTCTTCGCTAAAATTCTATTTTATTATTCTCATATTTCTATTGTAATTATTTGGCTTATGTTTTATAGAAAAATTTAAATTGCTTCACATTGTTGTTTGCAGGGGTTCTATTTAACTTAAAGGAAATTTTAAATTTTTCAAATGGCTCTATTATTTCATGCTTTACTTGAGCTCAAATTCTATGCTGGCATGCTAATTAAATTGGGATGAGACACTAGGGCGTCACAGCCCTCCCTCTATAAAGAAATCTCGTCCCGAGATTAAGAACAAAGCAGATTAGAGAGGGGGCATGAAATAAAATTTACCTGAGAATGACAACCAGAATTTCGGGTAATGAGCACTCAGAAATTCCTCACATTCCCAGGTGGATTCATCTTCTGAGTAATTACTCCATTGCACTTTATAAAATTTGATTGTTCTTTTGTGGGTTGTGCATTCTTTTTCATCAAGGATTTTTAAAACAGGTCTTGGTTCCGGGCAGCATGTTTTACTTAGGACTTATTTCTATGGCTTTCTATATTGGACTTAGAAGTTTGAGAATTTATTCTTAACAAAATTGAAGTTTTTATTCAAAGATGGGTAAAATAGGGAGAGATCAAAATTTTAGTTAAGTTATGAGGATGCATGATGCAAGAATTCAATTTATTTACATGTCGTTCCTCACAACACACACCTATATTGCCGGTATTTAGCGGGACAAAAATTAGGTGACGACCCGCACTCAACACGTAAGTCAATCTAAGTGTTGTGCTAATGGCGTTAGTGTACCTACAGAAAAATTATTGCAGAAATAGTACATTAAATTAAAAGCAACTACAAAAATAAGGGTTTGAGGTCGATTGGATTTGGAACGAATTTACTATGATTTTTCAAAGTTTTTATAAGGATTAAATTGTTGTTTGCACATGTTAATTTAATTATTAAAAATACTTTGACAGAAGTAGCTTGATATCATTATTCTAAAATAGAGCATATTTTTATGAAACTAACAAACTTGGTTTGAGGTCGATTGGATTTGGAACGAATTTACTATGATTTTTCAAAGTTTTTAGCAATTTCTGTCATAATTCTGGGATTTCTTTTATTGGGTCGTGCCACGTCGGCAGCCGTGTCAGCGCCACGGGGTAGCCACATAGGCGCAAGCTGGATGCCAGTGTGCATGCCAGTCAACACGCCAGAGCGGGGCGGCGCGCGGCCGGAGGGCTCACTGCCAGCGGCTATAGGCGGTGGTTTCTCGGCACGAGGGTGGTTGGATGACATGCGCAACATGGCAGAAAGGTCTGAGGGGTTCGAGAGGTGGAACACTGACCGGAGGTTGGCCGGCTACAAGAGGCGGCAAAAGGCTGCGGTTTGGCGATGTCGCGCGGATGGCACAAGACTTGAACTCGGACTTCGTCTTCACCCACAACTTCACGGTGACGGGGAAAAGAGCGGCATCTGGTTGCTAGACGCTGAGAGATACCAGGAGGTAGGGCTCGTCGTGGGAGCGGCTCGGGTTCGATGGCGATGGACCAGCGGTGGGGAAAACTTCAACAGCTGCCACCAGAATCCGAGGATTAGCTCTGGGTTCGGCCAAAAGACTCGCGACCAAGTAATAAAGACGAGTTAACAAGAGCGAGCGCAAACGGTTTACCGCATGGCCGGAATTTGATCGGTAACGGCGGGGGTGCCCAGAACGGGGGTTCCAGCGTTTCTCCAAATTGCCCTGGTTGGAGGGGGAGATGGGCAGGGAGCTTGATCGAGGTGAAAGAGGGAAGTGGAGTGCACCGATTGGTGGAGCTGGCTGGGGTCGAGAGGCTCGGGAGTGTGAGGTGTGCGAGCTGGGTTGGAGCTCGGCAATGGCGAGACAAAGGATGCGGAAAAGGGCAGAGGCAGGGGGGTTTTATAGGCTGGGGCTGGGTTGCTTGGGGTGGCATGGGTTCGTAGAGGGGTCACGCACACGTGAAATGCTGAGGTCAGAGCGACGGGAGTGGTCGGGTGCAGAGCGACCAAGCGGCGCGACGAAGGAATCACGTCGGCGCGGCGGCCGAGAGGAAAAGGAACTCGGGACACTAGTGGTTAGTGGTGTATAACGGTCAAGTGAGCAGCGGTGATGTGGCGAGGCGACGTCGTGTGGGTGCAGCTTCGGCTAGCGGCGTCGGGAATCAAAGCGCGGTAGTGGCAGGGTGGCTTTCGGCGGAGGAAAAGAAACACGACGGAGTGGCGGCTAGCGGCTTGGCAACAGGAGCGATGCGATGGTGGCGATGTCACGCATGGTTTTGCCCGCTGTCGGGTGGCCGGGAGCAGCTGGGTGCGGGGAGACCGGGCGAGGCACTGCGACGGCCATGGCAGCGAGTACCGAGAAAGTGACACCCAGGCTTAGCAGCTAATGGTGTGCAGTCGGAAATTTGAGGCACACGGCAGAGCAGTGACGGTGATGCGATGGCGCCCGAGGGCGTGGGTGCGGTGCCGAGTCCCGTGGCAGTCAGAGCGAACGCGGCGGCCGAGGGGCCCCCAGGTTTTTGAATAGTTTACAAAAAGGTCCTTGATAATGTTTTAATTCAAATTAAATAGCTCCAGGGGTCAAAAAGGGCAAAAATTTTATATTTGGGAATTTAATGGGAAACTTTATTTCGCCAAAAGGTGAAATAATTTATTAGATTTAAAACTTAAACTTGAATTGATCCTTGGCTTAATTTAATTATTTGGGGGATTTTCCTAATGTGATAAAATTCTCGATTCTTGGCTAAAATTCTATTTTATTATTCTCATGTTTCTGATGTAATTATTAGGCTTATGTTTTATAGAAAAATTTAAATTGCTTCACATTTTTGTTTGCATGGGTCTTATTTAAGTTAAAGGAAATTCTAAATTTTTCAAATGGTTGTATTATTTCATGCTTTACTTGAGCTCAAATTCTATGCTGGCATGCTAACTAAATTGGGATGAGACACTGGGGTGTCATATGCCGCGCCTTCAGATCCAAGTGTAAGCAAAGCTTCATCGGCCGATCGCAAGATAACACCGATCTGCCGACTCCCGCTTGGCCTCAACAACACAGCGGCGGTTCTCCAGGCAGAAACCCTCCCGGGTTCCCTCTCTGTGCTGCCCACAATGGACCGATCGACAAGCTTGGCCGACTTGGATCTAACTATGGTCGATCTCCCAACCCCTTACACAGAGGAGTTGGATGAAGATCCCAATTTTTTTCTTGGATCAAGACTAGTAGCTACAATCGGCGTCGACCACGAGTCAATCTTGGACCTGATCAAAGAGCCGAGTGATTCTGAAAGTCACTCGTCGGACTACTATGAGGTTTTCATGGTAGCACCGGCGGCCCCAGATGGAGGCACAGTCGGGGAGACATCCATGGCAGCTGTTGCACGAGGAGCAGCAGTGGATACAAAACTTCAGGACGGGAATGAAACCGAACTTGAAGATGATGACCTAGAAGCTGAGACCCCTCCGCTTCGACGACCGGACGCCCGTCAGAATAGATCTAGAATCATGCAAAACTTAGACATAGGCAACCTCACCTTACAATTGGACGGTGAGGAGGTCTTCAAAACCCCGCAGCACAATATCACGACTACGGCAACCCTGTTGAACTCACTAGAGCCCATGCTCCAAGCAAACCTAGAGTTGACACCACAGGTCAATAAGCTGAAAGCGCACATCAAGGCGGCAGCTGTACTGGAGATGCACAACACACGCTCCAAGCCAAGTAAATCGGCATCAGGCGTCGCTAGCTCGGTATCCAGTCAGGAAAGAAGAGATTGGTGATGGAACGATCGGCAGGCAACCCCACCGATCGAACCACATCGGCGGCCCATCGCAGACTACCATGACCGGAACCCACACGCTGATCTCCGCAGCGGCATACCGTCGCATATGCCCGTGTCCGGCTGGACAATAGGTATCAGGAGCAGGATTGTAACGTCCCGCCCCTCCAAGGCCGGGCCTGCTTACACCTGGCAGCTCTCTAGGACCTCAAGACTATCCTCACAGACCAACGCATGTCTTTTCTATGCACTTTGTCCTCACTCATGTGCACCCGGGATAAACTTCCCCGTCGGTCAGCCATCCCTAAATAGCTCCAGATCAAGCACGCTTAACTTCGGAGTTCTTTGGGGATGAGCTTCCAGAAAAGAAGTTGCAACTTCTTGGTATGAATATTCTATCAATCCTATTAAGCCCTGAGCTGGGATATCACACTCTCACCCCCTTAGAAGACCGAAGTCCTTGTCGGTCAACCCCAGGCTAGGAACTTCCCCTCTTGGCCATGTCTGTGTGCCCAGTGCCAGCGCATGTGCCATGTTGTGTGACCACTCTGAGCCCACACCAGCCATCCACACCATGCTTGCGCAACTGCAACCCCACGCGTCCGTGAAACCGCAAGGGTCGGCTCTGATACCAAATGTAACGTCCCGCCCCTTCGAGGCTGGGCCTGCTTACACCTGGCAGCTATCTAGGACCTCAAGACTATCCTCATAGACCAACACATGTCTTTTCTGTGCACTTTTTCCTCACTCATGTGCACCCGGGATAAACTTCCCGGTCAGTCCCCCATCCCTAAATTGCTCCGGATCAAGCACGCTTAACTTCGGAATTCTTTGGGGATGAGCTTTCGGAAAAGAAGTTGCAACTTGTTGGTATGAGTATTCTATCAATCCTATTAAGCCCAGAGCTAGGATATCACACGGCGGCTACCAGAAGGTCCGCCAAACATTCCTTGACGAGGCTCCCGCTTTGATCAGCAACGAAGCTGTAGGCGCCGAAGCGAAGCTTGCCTCCTAGGTGGAACTTGATGTTGAAGAAAGCCATCGATTTCAACAAAGTTAAACTCAATGTTGCCCCCTCCTAGTGCGCCAACTATCAAGGGATAACCTCGATAGTGATTCTAGGTATGCGTATAAGTATGAAAGTCGATGGACACAGGACACAGGACTTATACAGGTTCGGACCTCTCGGAGGATAACAACCCTACGTCTTGTTTTGGTGTTCTTGTATTTCTAGGGTTCGCACTGGGCAATGGTTCCCATTCCGAGTTCTGATGATCTTCAAGGACCCCCTATGCTCCTTATATATTCGAAGGGCAGTGGTTTACATGGTAATCTATCATTCGGTTACATTTGATTCTATCTATACACCATATCTCTTAACCTAACTTGTAGTCTACTCTAAACAAATATCCGAGTAGTTATCTTCTGGGCCTTAATCTCTGATGCTTCGTAACCAAGCCTCCGACCCACTCAGCCATATAGCCGAGTGGTCAGGTATCTCGAATATATATCTCATAGCTTCACTCTCTTAACACTTTAAGATAGAATTAGCACTTCATTTCCAAAAGGCTCAACCAGTGGTGGACCTAGCTTTTTGTCGAAGCGTATGCCGCGATAAAATTTCCATACACAATTTGGTAAATCAACATATAATACGGCAATAAAATATAAATTTACTCATGAATTCGGTAATTAAGTTTCAGTTTGTGAATAAATTGTATTATAAATAGTCCAATAAAATTTAAAATACAAACAAATGAAACTTATAGACCTACAATTCAAATCTTCTTGTCCGGCCTATGGTTTATGGAAGCCATGAAAGTCCCAATTATATCCTCTTCATCCACTTCGAAGAAAATATCGCGTTTATTGAAAGTGACTAGACAATCATCTAAAAGACTATCACCCATCTTATTTCTCATTGACATTATAACTTGTAGCTTCTAATACATAGACAGTCCAATAAAATTAGTTTCTAATACACTAGGATTTAGAAATTTCAATTTTCAATACCTTTCGAGTCGCATTGAAGCTATTAGAATAGCCTGCTGCACAAATTTACGGCGCCTGTGTTGCAGAGCTGGACAAAGACTCGAAGAGGAAGGGCCGACCCTCGCGATGGTCGTCGATTTACGGTCTTGCCAGCTCGGGTGCTCGGCCACACAGCCGCAGACCGTAGAGCGCGGAGGCACCGAAGCCTGGGTCGAAGGCGCGCACGCATCGCGGGCGAATGGAGCACGGAGGCCGAGAGGCGGGGCAGCCGGGCAGGCGCGTGTGCGTCAATGCGTCGCAGGTAAGGGCGCGAGGCGGCTGGCCACGGAGCAGCCTTCCCGGCATCGCGGCTTCACTCAACCGATCATTCAATGCATGGCAACTGCCAACGCTGGCATCGTGCTAGTCTCATGGGCTAGGCTGGCAAAATTTAGGGTATGTCATGGCCCATGCGCCCCACCCCGTGGGTCCGCCACTGGGCTCAACACTGCCAAAGTGTTTAGAAAATAGGGAGAGATTTAGGAGGAGTCTAGGAGAGGAGGTTCGGGCCTATCCAACCCTTTCTCCGTGCTTGTATCTTGACGGATGCTTGCCTTGTTTTTAAGTAAGTCTTTGTTATTTTTTTCTGGTTATTAGGGGGGTGATTGGTTTCCTGAATATGGCGTATCTAGGCTCACAGGATGCAAATCTGCATTGATTGGTTTCCTACACGGGGAGTTGAGCCAGGCTCGCTGCGTGCGAAGGAGTTTACTCAGCCTGCATCCAGGGATACGAGAAAATTGGTCGCATCTCCAGAGCCAGGCCTGGTTGATGCATCCTGTGTGTGTTTGGTGGTCAAAAACACTACAAAAGTCTATCATCTCATGCACATACTGGTAACCAATCAGCAGCTCCACCTAGCCAGGTTAGTTCAATACATGCAACCAAACATTGATGCCCGGCATGAGCTGAGCCAGGCTTATGGCAGCCATGCTGCTTGGATACGGGCCAGGCTATGCTGCCCAAGAAACCAATCACGCCCTAGTTTTCCTTTTTAAGTAAGTTTTATTAGTTAGTAGCTTTGCTCGCTCAATGCTCTATTTAATTAGAGACCTTAGTCTTGGCCTATCTATCACACCCGGTTTTAAGGACAAAACCAAGTGCTTAACATATGTGTGCCCAGGAACAAGTTTCACACATATCGATAATAAAGTGAATAATAGTATAACAAATGTCATTATTACATAAGTAGTTGTCTTTAAAGACTAAAAACGACTCTCTCGAGAAATAACAGCGAAAGACACCATAACACCACAAACAATCAACCGGGGGCACGCACGCCTAGTAGTAGTCCTCATCGAGATAGTCCATCTCTCCATCATCTTCTGAGCAGCAGTTTATAGTACAACAACAAAGGGAAATAGCAAGGGTGAGCATATGTCGTACTCAGCAAGTAGGGAAAAGTATGACGTGCAAGCTTAATAGAAGAAAGGCTAACATCATGGTTCATTTGCATAAATGAGCACTACACCTAAGGCCATTTGAAAGGCAATCCTATTTACTAGGTGATAAGTAAAACCAAAACATGTTACTGTTAAATAGTTATAGCCCACACAAGACTATGATTCACATAGCATCCAGAGCCACCAACTCACACAGAGTTGAACAGTTCACACAGAACATTATTCACTGGAAACCAGCCAATCCCAACCAAACCAAACTTGGCTACCCGCCAAGTTCACCCAACCATTCCCGCTAATCGTGTGAGGATCCAGGCTGCTCATGACTGTGAGCACGGCTGTTATAACAGTTTTGCACTCTGCAAAGGTTGCACGAGTTTACCCACAGGTTGGTGATTCCGTCACTATGTAGTGACTAAAGTCTCCATGTTGCCCACACTACCGTAAGTGTGAGACCAAGAGATCACCACAAGGTTTTTCAAAGAGCTTCCCAGCTTGCAAACAACCCATGCTAAGGTTTCACCACTACGAAATTAAACCGTTCCACAGTAGCCCCCTCTGGCGCCGTGGCTAGGAGTGAACCGTCCATCACCTAAGTCCGAGAGTAAACCATCCCGTCCTTATTCCTCGACTGCTCGCAAAACTGGGAAGACAACTTGATACTCAACCAAGCCTACCCATATACGTGACGCCCCTTCCCGGAGGATCGATGTCCCAACGGTGCTGATAGCGCAGACACTTGATAATACAATGGTCGTTCAAATTTAAGTCAAATTATTACATTATTGAGTAGTCTAAGTGCAGCGGAATATTACAAGTTCATGAAAGTTCAAAAACAGCGGAAGCAAATACAAATACTACAACGAGCTCTCGACGATACAGCGATGGTAATGACTCATGCCCACGAGTCATCACCCTAGCAACACACAACATCACTGTGGCGGCAGCTCAGACTCCTAGTGGGCAGTCCAGCCTTCAGGGACTTGCATGTCCCACGGTAGCACATCAACAGGCAGTTCTATCTCTGGATTACCTGAAAACAATAGTGACATAAAGCCTGAGTACTAATTACTCAGTAGGGCTTACCCATCAAAGACCTAGACATGCATTGGCTCTAATAGGATGGCTATTTTAAAAGACTTGCACTAAGCAACCTATTAGTTCTACCAAATTTTATTTAGCCAAGTTAATTCGGTAAGGCAGAAACATAACTTTAGTGAGCAGTACAAGGACAATAAAGCATAACATAAAATAAATACAATATATGAACAATAGCAATAATGATCGACATAAGCAGCATAATCCATTTCATAGTGTCATTCGATCTACGTGAAGGCGCAGTGAACAAGCGTACTCATTTCTGTGAGTGACAACAATTGCAATTGATTTACATCAGCTAGGAAAACCCGAAATACACGACATATACACAACAATTAAGGTCGTATACGACAACCTTTCACAAGAACAACAAACAACTTCATTCGGGTCCAGTCTCATCAAGTGGGCATGCCGTCCTGCCAGCAGTACTTTGCCATATCGACCGCCCACTCCAGCAGCAAAAGGGTCAAAAACCAATGTACTAGGTATCGTCCTCATTGTCGTGTTAATGTTACATCGGTTTACTAGTGCCCATAAACTAGCACGCATTCGGTACTGTTCAATGCTTGATCAAGGGGCCGCAGTCAACACCCATGTGTTGCTGCAAACCTACACATGAATCATCCCTGCCTGGTCATAACCTCAAAAGTAAATTTATTCCATTAAGTTCATCTTTAGTGATCAAATCATTCTCTTAGCAGCAGTAACAGGACTACCGATAATATTCTATTATTGAGCATAGCAATTTAGTATCGAAATCTACCAAGACTCCTATAACATTAACATGGGACATTTGGGTAATGTGCAAGTGGATTTCAAACCAACTCCTAGTAACTTAATGCAACATTCAATAGAGACACTAGCAGTGATATATTAAAACTAGCAGAACTTTATAAAATGGCATATGCAAACCCGGGCTTGCCTTGATCAGCACAAGTGTTAGCAACTACAATCTCTTGCTCCTGAGTATTATGGTCCTACAGAAAATCCGGTTCTAGCTCCTGATTTTTAGTACCTAAAAGGAACAAGGTGTTAACAGTACCGAAATAATACCGCACATGCCATACCATGGCAAATGCAAAATGCAGGGGTGTTAATATGATAACTAGGTTATTAACATGTTCTTGAAGCCGTATGCTTCAATGAAACCAGTTCTGAATTTGTCATTTTATGTGCATAAGTCATTTAATAGGGCTTATATAGTCTTAGAGCAATTAATTCATTTACTCAAGTAAAAATGTGTTTCTGGACATGGGTGATTTATCATGTACAGGGGCATCCAAAAGCATCATTTTCACCAAGTGGCAGCTCCTGGAATTACTCTTTTATTTACTAGCATTTTTATAAGTAAAAGTGCTAAATAAATCCTAGAACATAAAATAATGCATATTCTGGCTAACCAAAATTAACGATGGTGTATTAACACAAAATAACAGTGCATACCAAAAATCAGATTTAAATTTCATTCCTAGAATTTATAGTGATTTATTTAGTGTTTTGGCAAGATAATTAATTATTAAAAATACATGTATAGAGGCATCATTTTTCTTAAATAGTGCAGATTAAAGTGAAACTAACACATTTGGTTTTAGCTCCATTGGATTTGTATTGCATTTACTATGGTTTTCCAAAGTTATCTAGCTCTTTCTGTAATTTCTGGTTTTTGTTTTATCACTGGGTGTGCCACGCAAGCGACACATCAGAGCCACATGGCAACACGTCAGCAACACGTGGCAGACAGGACAGGCCACATAGGTGCCACTTAGGCTGCCAGTCGGCGTGCCAACTGGCACCGCCGGAGTGAGCCCAAGCTCGCCGGAGCGCTCGCCGCTAGGCGCTATGGGCGACGAAAGCTCGCCGCGCTGGCACAGGAGCGTTCTGCGCACTAAGGCGGATTGAGCGGTGTAGGTCACGGGGATGGAGCCTCACCGGAGGTAGCCGTCGGCCAGAGGCGGTGGAAGGCGATGTTTCGACGACGTCGCAGGCACGGCTCGGGGTAGCAAAGGACTTGTGGTTTCCTCCTATGGCTTCACGGTAGTGGGGAAAAAATAGTCGTGGAGTCCAATGGCGACAAGAGGGGCTAAAAGGGTGAGTGCACCGTCAAGGCGCCTCGGTTCTTGCTGGCGTTGGAGCGGAGTCGGGAAGAAGACCAAATGATGGCACCTCACAACGACAATCGGGCATAGGAGAGGTCAGGGTGATGCGATAAGGCATTGCGAACACGCGCGAGAAGGAGCGGGGCGGAGATCCTTACCAGAGCCCTCAAATATTGCGATCGATCCCCTGAAAGCTCGCAGGAGGGTGCTCCATGGTTTTTGGTCAAATTCGAACAACTCAGTCATGTTTAAGCTTGCTAATTAGGGTTTATTATTAATTAATTACAGATTAACCATGGGGTGTTACAATATCAGCCCTGTGCCTTGCGCTATTTTTCTGGGTGGCCGTTCCATGAATCTATTCTTGTGATCCCAAGCAGGTACCACCACAAATCCACTGTACTGTACCGAGTACACGTGCATACCCGCACCATCATCATCATCCTCCTGCTTGGATCACCCTAGGTTCCATGTTGCTAAAAAGGATTTCTCATCGTTCATGATTATGTTCAAGTGAGCCATTAGTCAAGATTAACATTAGACACTTCCATTCCCAACATAGCAAACTAAGCATGACGTACCCATACTACTAAACTACACCATAACCCAGGCGACAAGAAATAATATGGAATAGGATAATGACACATGGCATTCAATATTAACACACATGCATAAAGATAGAGAGGAATGTAAAAAATAGGTTCAAAATGCATCAAGGACACTTGCATGGTTCCCTTTACTGCTGCTCAAAGTCTTCGGAATGGAGATCCTTGAAGTTCTCTAACTATGGATCATCTACTCAACGTCACACCGGAAAGACAAGCATACAAACAAACTAAGAAACAACACACCACACAGTAGCAATGAAAACAAAACTATAAAATAGTGCGCGTTGCTACGATCGCGTGAGCACAGGAATCACTAAAAACGAAGTTATGAGTAAAAAGTTACGAAGGTTTAAAGGTCTAGGGTTAAAATTGTAAAACTAGAAAACTACTACAAAATAGTATGAATAGATAATATTTATCCCTACGATCGCATTGGTGCAAGAATTTCTTATATCAGAGCTATGGTTGAAACGTTACGGAGATTTAAAGTTTTAGGGGCTAAAATATAAAAAAAATAGACAAGTTTAGGAACCTAAAAGTAATTTTAGAAAAGTATAAGGACAAAACTGTAAAATATAAGAGGTAAAATATAATTTTAGAAAAGTTCAAGGACTAAAATGTAATTTACAAAAAGATCGAGGACTAAAGTGTAAAAAGGCTAGACTAAAATATAATTAAAAATAAGTATAGGGGTGTTTTTGTAAAAGTATAGGACAAAAATATAATTTTCAACGTGTCAAGGCAGAACACCGAAGACCTGCCCGATTATTTCAACCCCTGAAGATTCCTGAGTGGAAGTGGGAACAAGTCAGTATGGACTTCATAGTTGGCTTACCTCGTACACAGTCAAGATATGATTCTATATGGGTTATAGTTGATCGCTTAACCAAGGTGGCGTACTTCATCCCTGTCAAGACAACCTATAGTGAGGCAAAGTTGGCACAACCTATAGCGGGGCAAAGTTGGCACAACTATACATGTCGAAGATAGTATGCTTACATGGAGTCCCTAAGAAGATAGTATCTGATAGAGGCTCTGAATTCACCTTGAGGTTTTGGGAGAAGCTACATGAGTCCCTGGGCACCAAGTTGAACTTCAGCTCTGCTTATCACCCTCAGACTGATGGACAAACCGAGAGGACGAACCAAATACTAGAACCCGCCAACTCTCTACCCTCTCTCACTCTCGTTGAAGGCACCCTGCCTAGAACCCGCCAGCCTCCCCCACCAACGCCGAAGGCGACCAGCCGGCCTCTCCCACCAACTTCGAAGGCGCCCTGCCTAGAACCCGCCAACTCTCTGCCCTCTCTCACTCTCGATGACACGCAGGCCTGCTCTGTCATCCCCTTCCTCCCGCTGATTCCGCCTCCCTTCAATTTCTCCCTGCCGCTTTCAAGTCCTGCCCCGCATGCCTTGCTCTCGTGTGCCCCCGACCGCATGCACAATCGTCGTGATCGCCTGCACCTCCTGCCCCCCCCCCCCCTCCCCAATTCTCTCCCGCCATCGCCTATGAATTTTGGAAAGCGGTGAGATCGTCGACCCCTGCTCCCTGCCGATGCTGCGCGCAGCCCTAGCCCATCTCCTTCCCTATATATTCGACCCCTAAGGACCCCCAACCTCCTTTCCTCACCCTCGCACTGACCCTGACCCCCTCTGCTCCCCTCAATCATCGTCGCGCGCTGCTTCTTCCCCGTCACCGGTAAGCTTCGCCATCGTCGCATTTTTCTCTACTCCGAGGCCCTTCGGCACACTTTGATCGGTCTCCAACCTTCACAGGTGATCGAGGAGCAGCCGGAGCCACTTCCCCGACGTCGCCGTTGCCTAGGAGACTACCTCGTCCTTATGATTAAAGTTGTAATAATCAAACACTTAAATCGATTTACTTTCATGGTGTGATGTGATGAACTCTTTGCTTGCTTTGATTTGAGTGTGCTTGATGTGAGTTGTGGGATGCTTTGGCACCTTGTCCACAACCTCATCTTTTTGATTAATGAACTATTGTTTTACTTACCATTCCTTGATGCATATAGTTGGGGTTTCCTCCTATTTCTTCTGTTAGTTCATTATCATACCTAGTCTTACACCACTCCCACCACTCATTCTCTCTCAGATGGTTCGCACTAGGGGAAATGTTAATCCTAACGAGAAGAACAACGAGGATGACAACAATGCCCTGAACCTTCAACAACTCCTAGCCATGCAGACTTAGCTCATGCAGATGGTGATCCAGACCTTGGGCGCCATACAGCAGAATCACAACGCCCCACCACCTCCACCTTCACCCCAGAATAGGTTGGGAGAGTTCCTATGGACTAGGCCACCTACTTTCTCCCAGTCCAAGGATCCTATGGAAGCTGACGATTGGCGCAAGGCTATAGAGAAGAAGCTGATGATCGCCTAATGCGATGATCGAGAGAAAGTCCTCTTTGCAGCTCATCAGTTGTTCGGTGTAGCAGTAGACTGGTGGGAAACCTACTGTAATGCCCATGCTGATGTGGAATCCATCACTTGGAATGAGTTCGAGGCTAGTTTTTGTTCTCACTATGTCCCTACAGGCATCAAGATGCTGAAGAGGCAAGAATTCCAAGACCTGAGGCAGGGAAGCATGTCAGTGAGCGAGTATTTGAATAAGTTCGTTCAGCTATCCAGGTATGCTCCTGAGGATGTGAGCACAGATGAGAAGAAGTAGTATCTGTTCATGAGGGGACTGCAGAAGCTGGTGGACAAGGCCATTGTAGTGGAAAACAAACGGAATGAGACTGAAAGAGATGGCAAGAGGAAGATGCCATTCCAAGGATAGTCATCTGGTAGTAACACTCGCCCCCGCATGATGCCATCGCCAAACCCATACTACAGAGCCCCTAACACAGTTAGGCGACCCATCCAAGCTCCACGCCCCAAGAACCAAATGCAACGCCCCAACTACCAAGCACCACACCCCAATCCCTTGCAGGCACCCCGCCCCAACAACCAGCAAACTCCTCGCCTTGCTATGCCAACTGCTCCACAGAATCAAGGATCCCAAGGCAATGGTGTTAGAGGACCGTGCTACCATTGTCATGAGCCGGGACATTTTGCTAACAAGTGTCCTCACAAGAATACAAACCATGCCATGGGGAATGCTCAGAGAAATGCACCACCCAGGAATGGAAATCCAAGGCTGCAGAACTTCATTCGTGGCAAGATCAACCATGTGACCACTGAGGATGCTCAACAGTCTCAAGATGTCATGCTTGGTATGTTCCTAGCTAACTCAAATCCTACCACTATACTCTTTGATTCTGGAGCATCACATTCATTCATAACATTTGCCTATGTTGCAAAGTACAATCTACCAATTGCGATTATGAAGCATACTATGCTAGTTAGTTCCCCTGGTGGAGAAATGAGGACCAACCACATAATAAGTGGGGGAGACTTCTCAGCTAACCTCATAGTACTAGACTCAAAGGGAATAGACATTACACTTAGAATGGATTGGCTACGCAAGTATGATGGGGTGATACAATGTGCCAAGCAAGCAGTATAGTTGACCAGTGCAGAAGGTACGAAGGTTGAGTTCATAGCAGCCAACTCCGCAGTCAAGGAGGTCATACTGAATCAAGCCACAAGCACCCCTATAGAGGAAATACGAGTGGTTTGTGATGTCCCCAATGTATTTCCAGAAGAACTTCCAGGTATGCCGTCCGATCGTGACATAGAGTTTGTTATCGACTTAATACCTGAGACTACTCCTATATCTAAGAGGCTCAATAGGATGCCGGTTAATGAATTAGTAGAGCTCAAGAAGCAGTTACAAGAGATGCTAGAGAAAGGTTTCATTCACCCTATTTCCTCAAACTTAGGGAGCTCCAGTACTCTTTGTTGAGAAGAAGTATAAGACCCAGAGATTATGTGTGGATTACCGTTCTCTTAATGAGGTGACTATCAAGAACAAGTATCCTCTACCACGGATTGAAGATTTGTTTGAACAGATGAAGGAAGATTGTGTCTTCTCCAAGATCAATCTGTGATCTGGATACCACCAATTGAAGATCAGACCATCAGACATACCCAAGATGGCCTTTCGAACAAGATATGGGTTATATGAATATACTGTGATGTCGTTTGGGCTAACCAATGCACCGGCCTGCTTCATGTACCTCATGAACAA
Organism: Eleusine indica; assembly: GCA_030378355.1. Lineage (NCBI taxonomy): Eukaryota > Viridiplantae > Streptophyta > Magnoliopsida > Poales > Poaceae > Eleusine > Eleusine indica. The sequence goes on along the minus strand of CM059495.1, from coordinate 33,317,943 downwards.
GGTGTTATGGAGTACTTGGATAAGTTTGCTGTGGTTTTCATTGATGACATCTTGGTGTTTTCAAAGAACGAAGAAGAGCATGAGGAACACCTGAGGCTAGTTCTAGAAAAGCTACGTCAGCACAAGTTGTATGCTAAGTTAAGCAAGTGTGAATTCTGATTGAAGGAAGTAGCATTTCTCGGTCATGTCATCTCTGCTGGAGGAGTGTCAGTCGATCCAGGCAAGGTGAAGGATGTTCTAGATTGGAAACCACCCTAGACAGTAAAGGAGATTAGAAGTTTCCTTGGATTAATTGGGTACTATCGGTGATTCATAAAGGATTTCTCCAAGATAGCAAAGCCAATGACAACATTGTTAGGGAAGGACAAGAGTTTTGAGTGGACTTCGAGCTGCCAAGCAAGCTTTGAAGAGTTGAAGAAAAGATTGATGTCAACCCCAGTCTTGATCCTACCAGACATCAGTAAGAGTTTTGATATATATTGTGATGCCTCAAAGCAAGGACTTGGATGTGTACTCATGCAGGAAGGACATGTTGTAGCATATGCCTGTAAGCAATTATGGAAGCATGAAGAGAAGTACCCAACATATGATTTGGAATTGGTAGTAGTGGTACATGCTCTGAAGATTTGGAGGCACTATATTCTTGGTCATCATTGTGAAATCTATATGGATCACAAGAGTCTCAAGTACATATTCACCCAAATTGAGTTGAACCTAAGACAAAGGCATTGGTTAGAGTTGATCAAAGACTATGATGTGGGTATCAACTACCATCCAGGAAAGACAAATGTCGTTGCGGATGCCTTGAGTAGAAAGACCTATTGCCACCAGATAATTGTGGAGGAGTTACCACCAGAGCTATGCAAGGAGTTTGAGCAACTGAACCTTGGGTTTGTGAATGAGCTAGAGACCATTGCAATGGAAGTGGAACCCACTCTCGAAGAGGAAATCCGCAAGGGATAGTTAGATGATGAGAAGTTGAGTGAGATCAGAAAGCTCATTAAGGAAGAAAAGGCTACCGACTTCACAAAAGATGAGAAGGGCACCATATGGATTGGTAAACAGATATGTGTGCCGGATAAGAAGCCCATTCATGACAAGATCTTAAGGGAAGCACTCGATTCTGTATACTCCATCCACCCAGGGAGCACTAAGATGTACCAAGACTTGAAGACTCGTTATTGGTGGTATGGCATGAAGCGCGATGTCATAGAGCATGTTGCTGTATGTGACACATGTCAGTGTGTCAAGGAAGAACACCAAAGACCTGCCAGATTGCTTCAATCCCTGAAGATTCCTGAGTGGAAGTGGGAACAAGTCGGTATGGACTTCATAGTTGGCTTACCTCGTACACAGTCATGATATGATTCTATATGGGTTATAGTTGATCGCTTAACTAAAGTGGCGCACTTCATCCCTATCAAGACAACCTACAGCGAGGCAAAGTTGGCAGTTACACATGTCGAGGATAGTATGCTTACATGGAGTCCCTAAGAAGATAATATCTGATAGAGGCTCTCAATTCACCTCGAGGTTTTGGGAGAAGATACATGAGTCCCTGGGCACCAAGTTGAACTTCTGCTCTGCTTATCACCCTTAGACTGATGGACAAACCGAGAGGACAAACCAAATACTAGAAGACATGTTGAGAGCTTGTGCTCGGGAATATGGCAAGAGTTGGGATAAGAGTCTGCCTTATGCAGAATTTTCCTACAACAATAGTTATCAAGCAAGTCTCGAGATGGCGCCTTTCGAGTTTTTCTATGGGAGAAGGTGTAGAACACCCCTATTTTGGAATGAGATAGGAGAGGACCAAGTCTTTGGACCAGAGATACTACCGGAAGTAGAAAGACAGGTCAAGATTGTGCGTGAGAACCTGAAGGTCGCGTAGTCAAGGCAGAAAAGCTATGCTGATCACAGGTGAAGGGATCTATCTTTCAAGGTTGGAGATTTTGTATATCTCAAGGTGTCACCCATGAGGGGTGTTAGACACTTCAAGGTTAAAGGGAAGTTAGCACCACGGTACATAGGCCCTTTCAAGATCATCGAGAGAAGAGGAGAAGTTGCATACTAGTTGGAACTGCCATCACATCTCACAGACATGCATGACGTGTTCCATGTGTCACAACTGAAGAAGTGCTTAAGAGTGCCTGAAGAGCAATTGCTTGTAGATGAAGTAGACCTTCGAGAAGATCTCACATACACAGAACAACCACTCAAGATCCTTGAAGTAGTTGAAAGAGTCATTAGAAGCAAGGTGATTCACATGTGCAAGGTACAGTGGAGACACCACCCAGAAGAGGAAGCCACCTGGGAGCGTGAAGAAGAATTGAAAGCCGAGTTCCCTCACCTCTTCATCGATCTTTCTGAATCTCGAGGGCGAGATTCATCATAAGGGGGGGGGGTAAGTTTGTAACACCCTACTTTTTGCAATTTCTAAAAATGCCAATCATTAATATTAAGCCATTAGTTAAATAGCCTAGGACAAATTATTTTCTCAATCCTAATAATTAATTAAATAATTGCATTTGCATAGCATGGCATCATCATCCATTTTAGTATTTAATGGCGTGACCTAATTTTCTTAGGCTAGAATAGAACATAAGAGAATTAGAACAGAATTTAGGAGAGAAAGAAAATACAAATAGAAAGGGAAAGAATTAGAAAAAACAGAGCATGGGCCAAAACCCACCTTTCTGGCCCACCCCGGAACCCCTCTCCCCCCCCCCCACTCTCCCCCTCTCGGCCCATGAGGCCAGTGGCCTAGCTAGCCTCCCCCACCAGCGCTGAAGGTGCCCTGCCTAGAACTCGCCAACTCTTTGCCCTCTCTCACTCTCGCTAACACACGGGCCCGCCCTGTCATCCCCTTCCTCCCGCTGATTCCGCCGCCCTTCCATTTATCCCCGCCGCGTTCAAATCCCTCCCCACGCACCTTGCTCCCGTGTGCCCTTGACCGCCTACGCAATCGCTGTGATCGCCTGCGCCTCCCCCCCCCCTTCCCCAATTCTCTCCCACCGCCGCCGATGAATTTTGGAAAGCGGGGAGATCGTCGACCCCTGCTCCCTGCCTATGCCGCGCACAGCCCTAGCCCATCTCCTTCCCTATATATTCAACCCCTGAGGACCCCCAGCCTCCTTTCCTCGCCCTCACACTCACCCCGACCCCCTCTGCTCCCATCAATCATCGTCGCGCACTGCTTCTTCCCCATCACCGGTAAGCTTCGCCGCCGTCACATTTTCCCCTATTCCGAGGACCTTCGGCGCACTTTGATCGGTCTCTGACCTTCGCAGGTGATCGAGGAGCAGTCGGAGCCACTTCCTTGACGTCGCCGACACCGCTGGACCCTTCCCCACCGATCGCTGATGACCCACAGCCGCCGATCCCCGCTGCGAACCCCTCCCCGGCCTCGAACTCCTCCGTGCGACCCCTTTGGTGAGCTTGCCACTCCTTCCTCTCTCTCCGGAGCCCCTCGGCCTCCCGTACCGACCACCGGAGCGCCGTCCCAGCCAACTCCGGCGAGCCTGCCACCGTGCCGTCGCCGACAGCTCCACCCCGCCCTTTTATCCTGGCCCTTGGATCTTGATCCAAGCGTCCAGATTACATACCCCTTTGGGGTATGTAACCGGTCCACTATGGACAAGTGGACCATGGGTCCACAAGCCGTAGACCCGGTCCACCCCCTTTTAGGTTTAATTTTAATTCGAGTAAATCCTGGATAATGGTAGAATTGCGCTTAGGCCCCTGAACTTTGTTTAAGTTAGAATTTAGTCCTTGTTTCTTTGGAGAAGCTCTCGAAAACTATGTTTAAGCCCCTCAACTCTTTCAAAATTATGTTAGCATTGTATTTTCTTTTAGAAAAGCCCCTAGACCCTTCTTGAATATTATTTTGGGCCCTATAATTTTACAGAAACACCCCTGGACTTATTTCAATAATATTTTTAGTCCTATTTTTTACACTTTAGTCCCTGAACTAGTTATAAATTACATTTTAGTCCATGGATTTAGCTCAGAGCCACTGCTGGAGAGAATGCCGGTTGCCGTAGACGCATAGTTGGATGCCTTGGATCATTCCATCAACGTTGCTGAGGCCAACACTGCTGATGCCCATGCGCATGCTCTGCTCAAGGTACGGAGGCCCGAAGGGGGGCCCCAGCTTCTCCGCAGCAATACAACAAATGGGCACATCCATTTCTAACTTATACCTTGAGGGTATATCATAAATCTACATCACAATCAAATTGTGGGTGCTAAGGAAAGCCCCTTCTTCATAAGATCAAGAAAGTACGAGCGTCTTTCGAAGATTGGAAAATCTCCTATACTTGGACCAAACGACTGATTTGCAATTGACTATGCTCGGTAGTTGACATCTTTGGTTTGGTCTTCACATTTTCCTTTCCTTTTTGTAAAGTTAGTAGAAGAGGATAGATCCGATAAATTGTGTATAGGTTATTTAGACCCTGTTATTTTACATTTTAGACCCTGTAGTGTTCTGAAATTACATCTTAAACCCCCCAAATTAGCCTGATTTTACTATTTTAACCCTAGAACTTTGATTAGGCATAACTTTTTACTCGTAGCTCCAAATTAGATGTTTCTTGCACCAAAATTCTCGTAGAAACTTAACCTATGCATTCATGGCATTTTCATATTGTTTTTCCACTATTGCATGGCTATGTATTGATTTTGTATGCAATTTGCTTGTGTCAATATTGTTATGCGTAAAGACGAATATACACAATGACCATCATACGAGGATCTCCAAGAGCAAGAGTTTGAAATGTCCGAGCAACCACACATGCAGGATGAAGGAAAGTGTCCTTGATGCATTTTGTACCTGTTATGAATATTATTTTAGAACTACATGCTTGTCAAATGAATGGGTACCTATTGTTAGGGTTTTTCTAGTATTGCTTTATCATTTTCCTTATCGCCTTGAACTAGTTGGTTGGTTAGTTATGGGTAGATAATGCTTAGGTTGCTTTGTGGGATGTTGGATTAATATTAATCTTGATTAATGAACTATGTTACTTCATGGTTGGAAATGGTAATTAAGATTAGCAACATGGCTTAGGATTTGGGTGATCGGTATGAGGACTATGCAGGGGTTTACCGGCAGTTCGGGGACTATGTAGTGTTTAACCGGTAGTCCCCTAGTTTGTTTATCACCTAAATCATTTTAATAACCGATTCTTGGAGCGACAACCTATGTGGACCATACAACCACGAGCCAAGTTATGGGCGCGGCCTGGCATAGTATGCAGTGGAGACCAGCTGGTGCGTGTGAAGACAGAGGGACTATGCAGGGGTTCACCAGTAGTCCCAAGGGGAGGTGTGGTTAAGGGACGGGGTCCTAGAACTATCTGGCTCAAGAGGGGGCCTCTTGGGTATGGGTTTACTACCCGATGGGTGAAACCTCAGTGGGCACGTACAAGCTGGAGGAAGCCGTTGAAATGCCTTGAAGTGATCTCCTAGCCACACACCAAAGGAAGTGTGCAAGTGCTTGGCCGGCACGGCAGGATGGAGAGTTAGTCACCTGGAAACCGGGGATGAAATCGCTTCTCGTGAGGAATGTGTACAACCTCTACAGAGTAAAAACTGTCATGACAGCCTGCTCACGGTCAAGAGCAGCATGGATCCTCGCAAGATTTATGGGTTATGGGATGGTTGGGATTGGTGGATAGGGATTTGGACTTGGCTTGGATAGCACCATGTGGATTAATGGTTGGGATGACCCCACTTAGTAAATAGGATGCCTAGGTTAATTAAAAGCTCATGCAATAAACCCCATTATTAAGCCTTTCTTGTCGATAGCCCCATGTCATCTTTTCCCCCACTTGTTGAGTACGACACGTACTCACCCTTGCTATACCCACATTGCTGCTCAACCACAGGAGAGGATTGGAGCCACTATGAAGATGATGGAGGCGAGTATTAGGCGACGGTCCACCAGTCGGTGCCTGTGGAGTCTTGGGACGCCTACGCTAGTTTACTCCCGCTGCTTTGATGTACTTTTCTTTTAGACCTACGGGTCCTTTTGTAATAAAGATACGATGTAATAATTAAAGGATATGGATATTTATTCTATTTACCATTAATGATGTACCGTATGTGTGTATAACTTAATCCTAGGCACACGTACGGCTACACCCGTTTTGCTTCTTAAAGTGGGTGTGACAGAGTTGGTATCAAGATGTCTTCCTAGTTTTGCGGGTAGTCGAGGAATGAGGACGGGACGGTTTACGCTCGGACTCAGGCGATGGACGGTTTACTCCTAGCCACGGCGCTAGAGGGGGCTTCTGTAGGACCGGTTTAATTCCGCAGCGGTGAAACCTTAACGTTGATTGTTTGCAAGTTGGGAAGCTCTTTGAAAGACCTTGTGGTGATCTCCTGGTTTCATACCTAAGGAAGTGTGGATTGGACAACATGGAGACTCTCTAGTCACTACATAGTGATGAAATCACCAACCCGTGGGTAAAGTTGTGCAACCTCTGCAGAGTGTAAAACTATTATAACAGCCTGCTCATAGTCATGAGCGGTCTGGATCCTCGGACATTTAGGAGGGTTGTTTATGGGTTAACTTGGTGGGTAGCCAGGTTTGGTTTGCTACAGGTGTTGTAACCTGTAGTGTGTTCTCTTATGGACGGTTTAACCCATGGTTGGTTACAGGTGATATAACCTGTAGTGTTGGATAGATGAGATAACTTGGGAGAACTTATCACTTAGTAAATAGGAGTGTTATTCAAATGGTCTTAGGTGTAGTGTTCATTTATGCAAATGAACCATTATGTTAGCCTTTCTTCTATTAAGCTTGTATGTCATATTTTCCCCCACTTGCTGAGTACGGCATGTGCTCACTCTTGCTATTTCCCTTTGTTGTTGTACTATAAACTGCTGCTCAGAAGATGGAGAGATGGACTACATCGATGAAGACTACTACTAGGCGAGCGTGCCCTCGGTCGATTGCCTGTGGCGTTATGGTGTCTTCCGCTGTTATATTTCGAGAGTGTCGCCCTTAGTCTTTATAGACAATTATTTATGTAATGGTGGTACGCTTTAATAATGATATTGGTTATACTGTTATTCACTTTACTGTTGATATGTGTGAACTTATTCCTGGGCACACATATGATCAGCACTTGGTTTTGTCCTTAAAACCGGATGTGACACCATCGGACGTAGAGATTAAGGGAGTAATCAAAAGCATAGACGTAGTGTCTAGACCGTAGGTTGCCTTTGTTTATCGCGTAGTCCACGGATTGCTACAGGTAGGCAGTAGGTGGTGACAGCTCTATTTGTCCTTTAAAATCCTCCACGTTCGGCTACGCAGTAGGTTCTTGGCCGGAATCGCACTGTGGATGCAGGAGAAAACCGGATGCCCAATACAAGCAGCTTAGTGTCAACTTACTCTAATTAGGACTCTTTTACCAGTTAGAATACTCTCTACCCGAGCCATAGTTATCTTGGTGTCCTTGAATGATTAGAATAGAAGATTAGCACATACGTTCCCTATAAATTCAATACCCTTAGAATATTTCAAAGGTGAAGTGCTACAGCGGTATTCTCCGTGCGATTACGAACTCATCTGCATTCGTTAAAAATACCAACAACTAGCCAGGACCCTAAAGCTACGTACAATGACTATGACAAATAAAATATTCTATCTATAGACTAATCTCTAAACTAAGCAAATCTTGTACGAGTGACTTTCAGTTCTGATCTAACCGATATAAGCTAAACAAAGTGCGTACAAATACTATCTTATTATAATTGATTCAGCTTCCATGTCCAATCATAACTTGCTGAGACCAAGCCAATTATTTATTTATCCGGCCAGGTGTTTCCATATTTTCTAGTGACGCACATATGGCATTGACTTCCATCCTTCCTCCGCACACCTATGCACCACATATGCACCAAAGTTGTTGACTTTATTTTCCTTAATTAATCTTATGATGCCTAGGAGTCTCTCGTCTAGGCGTCCTAATGACTCGATCGACAACCTGCTAGTTGATTCCCTAATAACGCGAGACATCTCCCTGTACAACCAAGATAATTAAGTAATGTATGCCCGTGCCTTCCATCAATCTGACTGTATCCTCTTTTGATCAATCAACGCTAAAGATCTCTTCAAGCATAGCCTTCTCGATGACAGAATCTTTGCGTATTTCATCGCCAGCACATGAACATACGAGGATTACCAAAATCCGGTGTCAACAGCCACGAGATGCACCGGTGCTCGGTGGAAGCCCCTATTGTTTATGACCGCCCTCAGATTCACCTTCGCTCCATCGCCCACCTTAGACGCGAGTTCTTTGAAGATTGTCTTTGTTCGATAAAGGTGGGGATATCAGGAGCAGAGAACAATCGAAGGATAACGACGGGGAATCACAGGAGTAGGTAGAAATTCTTCATTGGTGGTAGTCGTCGCTGCCGAAGTCGTCCAAACCCTAGGTTATAGCTGAAATACTTGACAAGAAGGCTTATTATACAATGGGAAAAGTCCATTTTACTCCCTCGAACAATTCACTCTGTCCAATTTACATCCCGAATGAAATCTTGACTCAATTTACTCTCTCAAACAATTCAAGTTGGTGCAACTTACTCCCTGTTATAATTTATCTTCTTCGTTTCTATTTTTACAGTATGAATTTAGTGCTGAAATTTTGCACAACGATAGTTTTCATCAATGTTTTAAATCACCGGCTAAGCCCTTCAGCGATTGACCCACTAAAACAGCTAATAGCTGGATAAATTGGGATATAACGATAAATAGCGACTAAATTGTATAACAAAGAAAATAGTGTAATGCTCCTAAAACAGCTATATGCGCAGATAGCGGCAGCTATAACCGGAGATTTAAAACTCTGGTTTTCATGAAACCTTATGTTAAAAAAATGTAAAATATATTTTACGCATATATTATATAGTTTAATAATATCTAATACTATATTATCTATAGAGTTTTAAAAATATATAAAAAATATTATGAAAAAATAGGAATTATATTTTTTACGTAGTGACAGTTATAATCTTTCATAATGCAAAATTTGAGCATCAAATTCAAGTTGTACAAAGAGAAACAAAAGAAACAAAAAAAACAAATTACAGCAGGAAGTAAATTGCACCGACTTGAATTGTTTGAGGGAGTCAATTGAGCTAAAATTTTATTCGGGGACTAAATTAGATAAAGTAGATTGTTTGGGAGAGGAAAATAGACTTTTTTCTTATACATTGACACAAAACTTGTGAAGTTGGGCCTTATACGTGCTCAAGGGCCCACGAAAACCAGAGGCCCGTTTGCTTTCTAGGGTGCGCCTCACTGCCTCCTTACCCCCTTCCACTCTCTCTCTCTCTCTCTCTGGCACCACCAACGTTTTCCCCTCCCCGAGCTCTTGCGGCGACGCACCCACGCGCACACCAAGAGAGGAAAAAAAAAAAAAAAGAGTAGCCCGAGAGGAACAAGGCCCCCGGCGGCGATGGCTATGGCAGTGCTGCGACGCGAGGGGAGGCGCGTCCTCCTCTCCTCCCCTTCCCCCGCCGCCGCCATGGCGGCGCGCTCTCCCGCCGTCTCCCAACCGTAAGATCTCCCCTCTTTCTCCCGTCGCTCGCTCCATCCTCCCCAAACCGATCTGGCTCTGCTTCGATCCGTCGTTCCCCTGAGATCCGCTTGATGTGGTTGCGGATCTGAGCGCCGCCTGTGTGGCTAGTTCGGCGCGGCGTGGTTTTGGTCGGAAATGATCCTTGCGTTACGATGCGAGATGCGTCTGGGGTGCGACATGCATACGGTCATGTATACCTATTGCTTGGACGATTTGATTGAAGTTTCGCATCGATGTTTCGGATAGTGGATCAAGGATGGTTGATTGGTTACATCACGTTGTTTGGGTATTATTGCCTCCAAGGTAAGGTGAATAGGGGTTCAAATGCCTGGGAAATGGTAAATAATATAAGGGTTGCCGTCAAAAGCCTCCGTAGACAAACTAGATATTGTTTTTTGACGACCCGCTGTGCATCCGTGGATCAGTGGATGCATCCGTGGATCAGTGGATGCATCCGTGGGTGAGATAGGGGGTAGTTGTGACGCTTCTAGCTCGATTCCATTGATGTTATAGTATCATCTGTTACATTACAATGTCCCTTTGTATTATGAAAGATGTGTCACCTAGTTTGGTTTATATATCTCCTCAGAGACATCAAATTCTGTGTGTTCTGTACATTTTCCCTGACTGGAATGTTCACATAATGATGTGTTGTTTGTTGGATATTTTCTTTTGTACAATTTTATTGAATTGTGTTAGAATACAACCTCGAACAAAGACCTTTTGTGATTTGTTTGGTTATGCCTGTAATATTAAATATAGCTTCACATTTGTTAGGCATGAAGAAAATCTACTGAGTAGCAACATCACAGTTTACCTTCAATGTACCTTGAAAACTTTTACCTTTATAATCCATGGCTGCATGTGTTTATTCTGTATTTCCGTTTCCTTTGGTATATTCTTTTTCCAAAGCACTATTCCCTGGTTGTGCTTCCACTATTTTAATCTATTCAGACAGTGAAATCTTGCTTTTCTTTTTCTTTCATCAGGGAGATTGCGCCCCTTGGTGCACGATCCATCTCAACACAAGTTGGTGAGGATCTTCATTCTTGGTATTATTTTGCAATTTATACTTTGAGAGCCAAAGAAACTTATTGATCCCATGTAAAATTGTCTTTAGTGAGAAACCGCATGAAGAGTGTCAAGAACATTCAGAAGATCACAAAGGCAATGAAGATGGTTGCAGCATCAAAGCTTCGTGCTGTTCAAATAAGGACAGAAAACTCACGTGGCCTATGGCAGCCATTTACTGCCCTTCTTGGGGATGCTCCTAGTATGTGCATGGAGAATGCTGTTTTTCACAGAAGAGTCAATTATATTTTTGAAGTGTTTTCATTACAGTGAATGTTCCGGCTCTTTTCCACACTTTTATCTTTACATGTTAGTCCATTGCGCTTTCTCCATTTATTTTTTTATTTACTTGTTTATCAACTTATTTGATGTAAACACTAGGTGTTGATGTGAAGAAAAATGTTATTGTCGCTATCACATCTGACAAGGGTCTCTGTGGTGGTATCAACTCAACCTCAGTTAAAGTCAGCAAAGCACTCCACAAGTTGACTTCTGGTAATTTGTTAAATAGCTTTATAAATCACTTCTGCGGTGCAATCAACCAAAACTACTACTTATTCTTCTTGATTTTTGTATTCAGGTCCTGAGAAAGAAAGCAAGTATGTCATATTAGGAGAGAAGGGTAAAGTCCAACTTATTCGTGACTCCAAGCAGAATATTGAGATGACAGTATCAGAATTGCAGAAGAACCCTATCAACTACACACAGGTTTCTTGTCTTTTATATTTGTAGCTTTTGAGTATAGTTAATGATTTGTGTATCAGGCTATCAGCTGATATTTAAGGTTCCTTTATTGATTAAATTACCAAGTTGTGTTTTAATTGTTGGATTGTCTTGCATGGGCCCTCGTATTTACTTGTAAAGATGTTATGACTTGGCTAATGTTTGACTTGTCTGTGTTCTGGCTATTACGCATCTTCTTTGTTGTGTTAGCCATTGATGGGATAAATCTATGCATACTACAGGAATTTGACTTTTTTTTTGTTAAAGTACCCATTTGTAACTAAATTTGAAGTTGTTCTCTGTTGGCTGTATTTTCACTTGTTTGTTCATTGATATTTCAGATTGCTGTGCTGGCTGATGATATCTTGAAAAATGTCGAATTTGATGCTCTGAGAGTTGTGTTTAACAAGTTCGAATCAGTCATATCATTTAAGCCCACAATGACTACTATATTATCACCAGAGGTTAGTACTGTTATTGAAGCATTTCTATTTGTACCCTTGTACTATAGTTACGGATAAATAAATTTTAATTAATTTGCAATGTGCTTTCATTATCTATTGTAAGATCATGGAGAAAGAATCGGAATCTGGTGGTAAGGTCGGTGACCTGGATACATATGAAATTGAAGGGGGCGAAACCAAATCAGAGATTCTGCAAAATCTTACTGAGTTCCAGTTTTCTTGTGTAAGTATTATGTCATCAATTAAGTGTTATTACCTTTTTTTGGCCAAATTTAAATGTTTGTCTCCTACCATTTTATTTGAATCATGCTGATTTTGGGCGCATCTTAAAACTAATACGGAGTACATGATCTGTGAATGAGATTATGCATTCTTTTTTATGATGTATTGAATTCACTCTTTGGCAGGTCCTGTACAATGGTGCTCTAGAGAATGCATGCAGTGAGCTTGGAGCCCGCATGTCTGCCATGGACAGCTCAAGCAGAAACGCTGGTGACATGCTTGACCGACTGACCCTCACATACAACAGGTCTCTCCCTCTCCTCCTGTGCACATTTATTAGTATTTGAATATGTGTGCCAGTATTGATTGTGGTACAAATTGATGCATTAGCAAGGAAAGAGGCATTAACTGTTTTGGTGTATATTGCAGGACACGTCAAGCTTCTATCACTACAGAGCTCATTGAGATCATTTCTGGTGCCTCGGCCCTTGAGGGATGATGGCGAAATTTTATTGAAAACCTCTTTTCTTTCTTCGCTGCTCCTACAAAAGCTACTTGTCATCTGAAGCAACCTTTTGTTTTTTCTATTGTAAGCGAATATGGATGCAAAGTACAATAATTAGCCCAGATACATGACGGTGCTGTCAGGATATACCTGTTTTATGTGGTTTTCATCTAGAGCTTGGCATATGTTGAATGAATGTTGAACGGGCGTGCTCGTTTGCATAAACAGTGATCATTCTTGAAATATTAGTCTTTTTCCACTGTTTCGGTTGTATCAGTTTTTCTTGTCGTGAAGCTTGAATTTCTTCCGTGCACGATGTTTGGTCTGTATTATGCCGCCTACATTGTTTCTTTGGTGTAAAAACAAATACAGTAATTCTCTATCACTTCAAATCAGCACTGCGCTGACGTCCTAGTAAACACGAAGGGCTGGTTTCAAACTAGTGATCGATGAGTTTGAGGGGGTTCTGGCTTACCAATCCATTACGTGGCCGTTTCCTTGCAGCCTTGCATGCCCATTGGTCTAGGTTCGATAGCACCTCAGCTAAAATCAATCATCAGCAGGCGTGGGTATTACAATTACAAACAAGGTGAAATATCCGGTGCACACACTCCTGCACGACTCATTCTTAATTAATTTGTGAAAACACCCCTGGGGTTGACCTCCCTGTTCGTCCTCCTGAACCGGACAGAGCCGACAACAGCTATAAGTATTTGATTATTTGATGCTAAAACAGAGCACCTGATCCCCCAATTTGGCAAGGAAAAGAAGCAGAGTCGGAGTCCGTAAGTTGATACTTACTTAGCTAACCACATTTTTGCTTGATAGTATCGAAAAGTTTTACCTTAATTAGCACACTCTTGTAGTCACATGGTTGTTAGAAGACGAGCAAACATCCACAACAATTATCATGAGAATGGATTGACAATTAAATGAAAAAATAACAATGAGTTGTGACCAATATGTTAATAGCATTGTACAAAATTATCGACATAATCTACTACAGAAAATATAACTATCAGAAATGTTCCTTGTGGGAAACAAATCTAGTGAATGTTTTGGTGTTCATTTTGTGGCAGAGCCTCTCCAGCTGTCTTCCCAATTCTTCCGGTCCACAAAACCCCTGCCACAACATTTAAGTTAAAAATTAAGAGTAATCCAAAGGCAAAACAGTTGTTGAAACTGTAAAGTTATGTGCTAGATTATCCTTGCGCAGAATTAGGACGTTTTATGATGGTGGGAGCATAATTGTGCAGTTTGGGGCAGTCGTTTCATTGTCAGATTTGTTTAAATTCATAGGTACTTCTACTGTCTATATGGTGCTATTTCCAAATTCATTCATGAAATAAATATTGCAAAAAACATCTACTGTTTTTCTCGTCCCTAAGGTGTTCTTGATTCAATGTTCAAAACAGGGTGTCCTTGTTTCTATTCCTTTTTGTGTGCAGCGAACTAGAAGTTTCTGCAAATAAACAAGAAAAACACTCATACCTATCTTCTCTCCTATATGTCTTCTTGAGAGACCATGGAATACCCTAGTCCAGTTTGGCCTAGAAAAGTGTGTACGAACCTGCAAATTCAAGAAGTTGTTCGGCTTTGCATACACACATGGTTAAATTGAAGAAATTACAAGTGTTCTGAATCAATCTTGCATTGCATCTATGTTCTTCAGAATGGAGAAAGCCTTACGGGAGTTTTCGAAATGATATCTATCCCATGCCGTGCAAAATGGAGTGCTTGAATTGCGCTTATTAGCACTGACCGCTTGTCACCTTCTTGGTAGACACTAGTCAGGTAGTTGTACATCTCTATGACACCCTACATTGCAACCACATAGAAAGATCCAGAAGACACGAGCATATTTCAGTGTAATTGCTATATGCTGTTTTGCAAGATATGAATACTTCAAAGTGGTTATAAAATTGTGACCTGTTTTCTATCTAGAGCTGAAACTTCTTTCATGATATCCCTAAACCACTCAAAGGATCCTTGCTCTCTTGTTACCCAATAAAAGTAGGCCTTCTTCAGTTGGTCAGCATGACGATATGGCCCATCTCCCTAGATGAAATGAAATAAGCACGAGTGTGTGGAAGAACATTACATAATATAAGCAAGGTGCCTCTATTACATTATCAAGGCCATTGGCAATATCTTTGAGAACACTTATGAAAGGCGTTGCTCCTATTCCAAGTCCAATTAACAAGATAACTTCATATTTCGAGTGATCCTGTGATGCTGCACCATACGGGCCATCAATGGATATTTTTGGCAGGACAGAGTTGCTGGAAAGTAGTGCCTGCAAAATGAAGTGTATGTTTTTATATGTCTATAAAGATGGAAATATATACGCAGAATTGCTGTTTCTAGCTTGATAACATGAAGTGTGTTTTACCTGTTGGAACTCGTCATACATTTGGTAGCTCCAGTCACCAAGAGATCTTATGTGGATGCTCAAGTGATGATCATCTGGCGCAGAGGTAAGCGAAAATGGGTGCCTGAGACAAATTTACAAGATAAATTTGGAATTAGTAATATAACTTGTCGTACTCCATGCAAGTTACATCAGTAAATTAACATCTCAAATTTATAAGCACAGTTAATAGTCACAACTATAACAGGGTAATCTCACCACTCAAACTTTGATATTTGTGGACATTGGACAAATACATACATTCCACTCTGATATCTGAAACCTTGAGGCTTTCTCACCTTTAGTGCAAGAACCTTTACTGGATAAACTGTTGCCTGGAAAGTACAAACAAATTATAATCAGAAGATCAAAGTACACATATCACCTTGTATTTCCATTGAAAATTCATTAAACGCTCACACACATTGAGAATCTTGACATCTAATATCATATATCTCACCATTCTGAACATACGCTCTCCAAGATAGATAATTACAGGAATCACAACATATATCCATGTCTGCATACATTTTGATAAGATAAGATAACACGAACATATAATGAACTTACTACATGTTTAATGAAAATTACCGTCTTCTCTGTGACTTCCTCTGCCAGGAAGAGAAACATGGAATGCACGATGAGGAGCATGTAGACATCGATGAACACAAGATGAGAATACTAGTAGGAATTGAATCCAGCAAACCGTCTGACAAGATGTGGCAGTGATTCTGGGTTTTTCCTCGAAGGACTACTAGCAAGCAGGAAAGCGATCAACATCAGTAACACCATGGCTATACCAGTTGTTCCCTCAGTTGATGCCACTATCTCCAAGTATGATGGTTGGTGGTACCCAAAGTCAGCAGCAATTGTGCGCCCAAAGAATGTCTTATCTGCCCTTGCAATCCTTGGGAAGTCACATGATAGGTGGATTCCTCCATGGAGGATTATACCGATGACAATTCCTCCCGCAACAAGCTAAAATGTAGTACTATGTTACGCTCATAACATTTAGACTAGTCAAGTGAAAACAAAATTCAAGGACATGAATAAATTTATTTAAAGATAAAACCTTGTGGAAGTTAATGGCGTCATTAAATGGGATGACCGAGTTGATAACAGGGCTTCTTGTCAGCCAAGTGATTGTATTACGACTGACAGGCAGTAACACGATTGCCATATTGAGCTTGAGCGTCTCTGCGGCCCCCTTGGCAGTCGATAGGCAGTACCCCATGACCTCAAATGCCAACCGCTGGCGATACTGCATGAATTTCCATGTGGAGAGCGCAGCGCATGCTGCAAACCACAACAAAACCAGCCATATACGTCTCCAGTGAGCCTGGAACAAAACTGTGCCCGCGGATAGTATCTCCCAGCTATATTTTGTAGGCGTTGGTTTTGGCATGTAATCTGGTTGTAGATCCCTTGACAGGCCCTTTTTTTCGTTACTCATCTGTAAGTTTGATAAACATTACCAGGAGGTACGAATTTGAATACTCATGGATAAGTTTGAAAGATTTGGGCACCAATTCTATCATTAACATATTATTCTGCACCTACGTTTTGAGTCTCAAAAAAGGACATTATGAAAGTTTGTAGTAACATATACTCTGTGCGGTGCTCTGAAGAATTTTTTGGTCCCAGTTACGAGCAAGTCACCTGGATGAATCCTTGGCCAGTCTGGATCTCTTCTAGGATCAACTGTGTATTCCGCAGCCTCATCTTGGCTTAACATAAGCTTGCTCAAGGATGCACTGAACATTATTGCCTATGAAATTACAAACATGTAAATTTATGGGACCTGTAATTTAGAGGACCTTTAGGGTGCATAATACTTCATCCGGTAATTATAGGTTGTACAACCACTAATTACAAGTTGTACCAGCAGTAAAACTCCTGCACGAGTTAATAACTTCAGAGCAATGGCAACAATATCCAGTATTATATGGTCTGATACATGTACCTGCTTGATATCCTTTTCTGTGATTCTTCTAGTTAAATTTCCCTGGCAGCTGCAGAAGCATTTTATATACTTGTGTAAAGATTTTCGATTGATCTGTGTACTGCAACGAGTTCGGTATTATAGATCGGAAAGGGAAGGATACCTGTCCAATGCTATTCTAATCCCATTACTAGCAGAACGACTGGAGGATCTACCGGGGTTGGCATTTACATCGACTGGAATAGGCTCTGTAGTTGAACTTTTGTGATTCTCACCTACAGAACCCAATAAATGAGTTATAGTCTTTCAGATTAAAATAACAAACGTTCTTTCCAAAAAAAATTCTGAGAACCTCAAATTACTGATTATTATTTTATTGAGTTCAACAACCTACACTAGTTATTTTCGTATATACCTTTCAAATTTAGGTCTGCATATCAAATTTGTAATGTGACAATAGATGGATACATTATTAAAAAGAGTTATCCTGATGCCTGATGCTCCTTATGTACTACAATATACATAACAAATATAGATGCTCTCATATGGAAAATTATTTTAAAACTAATCACTTGGCCTCATATGTTCTCTGAATTTAGGCATAAGATGGGTTCTGTTATTAAACAGTTTCGATAAAACCAGCTACCCAATTTTTGAACAAGAGAGGCAAATATGAAGCTGAGATGAAACCAGATGTATCTGTGTTTCAAACAACTCATCTCTTTGATACTATGCTTGAATTATTTAAACGGTAATATTAATGAAAACAAAAATGGAGATGAGGAATTTCATAGATCACAACTAACATTAATTCATAAAACGACACTATAAATATCTAAACGTGCATCAGTTCAAGCAACAACACAAATTTGAAAAGACATGACTAAAGTGAATTTTGAGTGACAATTTATTGAACCTTAAATATCCACTAACCTTAATTTTAAGTTCCATTAAAGATATTAAACTCAGATCGTCCACACGTTTATGTGCATAAACGACACAAAATTTGTCACTATCCCAGAGAT
The DNA here is from genome assembly GCA_030378355.1 of Eleusine indica. NCBI lineage: Eukaryota > Viridiplantae > Streptophyta > Magnoliopsida > Poales > Poaceae > Eleusine > Eleusine indica. The sequence continues at coordinate 33,299,982 of CM059495.1, read as the reverse complement.
TTTAAAAAATAATTCCACTTGTATCCCTTTCTTTATGACAGAAAAATCTTATGTGGCATCAAACCACGTCTAGAAAGCACTAAAAGCTTTCACAACTTCTTTTCAAGCAAAACAACAAACACATATGAGTCAAAAAAAAACAACGAACACATACTCAAACAATGAGTGCACAACAAGAAAACATGAGAAGTTTAATAAAACAATTACGTATTCAACCTAAGTGAAAATGCATATATCCTCCAAAGTCGACCACAAATTCAAGACCATCGTAGCATAAGTGACAACTAAGGGTGTGTTTGTTTTGAGGGTAAGGTTGGATTGGATAGGATCATCCATATTTTTCTGGATAGGATGATCCAAGGTATGTGTTTGATTGGATGGATGGAATGATCCAGTTTCGTGTTTGGTTGGATGGATAAGAATGAATAGGACAAGATGAAATAATAAAATTATATATCTTATTATTAGATAATAATACTTAATTATATACTAATTTATATGATTTAATATTTATTGATCTTAATTATGTCTTAATAATTTTTAATTAGTAATAAAAATATTAATTATTATTAATTTTAGTATGATTGAGCTCTCTTTATGTACTAATCAATATCTTATTGCTTATTAATAATAATATTATAGTAAATCATACTAATAATGTCTAATTATTTTAGTAATCATCATCGTTACATAAGTTAGATAGGCTCATCCGGTTATTTTTACCGGACAGACTCATCCAGCATCTTAAAGGAATATTCTCTTCCAATTCATCCGTATCCACCTTCACAGTAAATCAAACACTAGATTGGATGTCCTGTCCAAGCCTATCCAATTCAATCTAGTGAAACAAACACACCTAAGGGCACTTGCATAATCAGCTCAAGTTGTCTTCTAGGTGTTGGGGGGTAGGTATCGTCACACACACACACACACACAAAGATCTTGGGCGTAGGACGGGAGAGGAGTAGAACTGCTGCGATCCATATCCTCTGCAGTACTGCATGGGCAGTAGAAGTCACTGACATGTGGGCCAGGAAATCGTTGGGCTCAGATGTCAGTCACTATTACTGCTAATGCACCACTGCAGACGATTCGAACGCAACTGCTGAACTGGGTGGCAGGAAGGGAGTACTAATTGCAATGACCACGGGAGTTAGGAAGCAGATGTTGTCGTATGTTGTATCTGCTGCGTCCTCACTTTATTGTACCGACTCAAGCCACTTTGCAGGCTCCTCCCTTATAATGGCCTGCTAGTGGAATACCCGTGCCCTAAAATGATTTGTATTTCTCTAGTTTCAGATGTACAAATAAAAGTATTAGATCTTTTATGTACAATATAAACTGCAATTTCATTAAAGCGATAATATCATAGTGTTCTTTTAGGAAATCCGATACTACTATAACTGTTCGGATGTGTAGTCCTCTTGCTTGTACGGCAGTGTATAATTTCTTCCATTGTGACATAAGAAGAATACTCATATTTGCATGTCCAACTTGCCCATGAGTCTCGCAAGGTATATTAGCAGTTTATATCTGAATTCTGTAGTCGTCTTGTTTAGCTCCTATTTCGGACAACTTGTGCTTCTTGAGAAAAATGATTATTTGAGAAATCCCTGAGAGGCAGTTCAAATTATTATTATTATTATTATTATTATTATTATTATTATCGTTGTTGTTGTTATGCAAATAACAAAGCGAGCTATTACGGCTAATTGTTCTCCTTGCCTCTTTCCTACTATGCTGCGGCAGCGTGTCTCTAATTTTTCATGAATGGGTTCACCAGAATCTTTAAGAGATTATACCTAAATTTGTCATCAGAAGTGCATTAATCTGGTAAAACAAAGTTACCCAAAACATAGACTTGTGTTGTAAATAGGGCACATAAATGTCTAAAACAGTGTACCAAGAATAACGAATGTGAACAAAAGATTTGCGGGAGAAACGGAGGAAATACAAATAATACAGGAAGCTTCCAAGCAAACAGAGAAGAGAACAGAAAACAAACCAACCTGCGGCGCTCCTCTGCGACGTGGACGAGAGCCGAAACCCCTCCGATGCGCTCCACCTCAGCTCCCCTCGGCTGTCACACTCGACGAACTCAGTTGATGACGACGAGGTGCGCAGCAGCCTCGACCTCCCGGCTTCCAAATCCTGCTCGCCATCGCTGCATCCATGGAACAACCCACTCCGCCACCGAAACCCCGGCGAGAACGAAGTGCAGTCATTGTCGTAGTAGTTGTAGCCTCTCCCCCCCTCCCCCCCTCTCAAAGAGCACCTCGATCTCTATACCCGACGACAGGCTCATGCAGGACGATGACCTCGTCGATGGGTAGGCGCTGAGCGACGCTGCCAGCGTGTCTCCGTCGCCGCCAACGAGGATGTTGGACACGAATTGTATGACATAAGGGCTACTCCCCGCCGAACACATCGAGGCGCCAGCAGGAGATCCATGCTCGGACGACAACGATGGGCTCGGCTGCATGGCAGGGCCATCCATGGAGCAAGCATTGGATGATGAAGCCATTAGGAATCTCTGCTGCCAGTTGCAATGTGCACAGCCAGCAGAGATTACTTTAATGAAGAAGCTTTTGGTGTGTTGGTCGATCGAGTACAGAATGCAGATGGGTTTTGGGAACTTGATTTATGCATGCAAGAATACATCAGGCCATCAGGGCTGGTGATGACACAAGTCGTTGTGTGCTTGGTTACTTGATTTGGTAGGCCGGTTGAGGAGGCAACGGGGAGAGGAGAGGGTGGAGTTAGGAATTGTGTAATATATACCTTCCGGGTATCCATAGATAAGCTGAAATCGGTAGACAACCGGGCGGCCCACCATAAGAGAATCGATCGAGTCGGCTTGGAGCACAAGACAATTGGAGATAGATTTTCTATATAAATCTTTATATACTACAAGTAGGATTCTTTATGTATCCCTCTACCGACCAGATATATAAGGTGGCAGAGACCTCCCCATTGAGGAAACCAATTCATATCGCAATACAAGCCACAGAACACAGAACGTAGGATTTTTACTCTCATCGAGAGGGCCTGAACCTGTATAACTCGACGTCTATGTTACCAACATAGTTCTTAGTCCCGACATAGCCCTATAAATATATTATCGAGAATAAGTCTCAACATTTGGCGCGCCAGGTAGGGGGCAAGGCTCCCTGGGATTCTCCGTCGACTATGATGACCGAAATTCCTAACATCTAGTACTCGCCGAACTTCAAGATCTCCTTCGGATCGCTTGACTTCGTCGTCGACACCAACGAAGAGCTAGGTCTGAAAAACTACCGATCCGACTCGGCCATAGCCGGCTCTATGGCGCGATCACTGAGTTTGTCAGATCTGATTCCAGCATTGTTTTCACTCGTATTCGGCGACACAGACCTACCCACAGGGTACGACTCAAAGTCGGTCCATTCCTTTGATGAGGATTCGGATGGATCTGCTTGCTTATATCCTTTAACCATAAACGTGGCCGAGATAGATGAGAATCTGTCGGGCAATAATGATGAGGATGGTGACCATGGCAGAGATGGTCACGAAGAAGACGACCGCGCTGAAGACGGCCACAGGGAAGAAAACCCCCAAGACAACAACTCATCGACAGGACACCGTCACCGACGAGAGGATCGCGAGGATCTCGCCTCGCATGAAGACTAGATCTCGGGCAACTAGAGATCAAGGTAGATGGCATTAAGGTCTACGACACCCCACAGAATAACATCACTAGGGTAAAAATGTTACTCGACAGCTTGATGGATGATGAGGCGTACCAGACCCCCGCGATGAAGACAGTCGTGACCATGCTCAAAGCAGCTGCCGTTCAAGAAGCTCATAAAGAGCCACCTCAGTCAGTAGCAAGCTCCAGCCATGCTACCTCACGTAGTCGATGAGGACGCCACGATCTGAGAGACTCGTTAGGGTCTCGTGATCTTCGAGACGTCATCAATTCTCATGATGATGGGCGAGCTCGAGATAACTGCCGTTATGAAGAAGAGCGGCGTGATCGAAGGGATGATTATCGTTGCGACGACCGACGAGATCCACCTCTGAGGGATAATGGTGATGATCGACGAGATCCACCTCTGAGGGATCACCGTGATGACCAATGAGATCCACCTTGAAGGGATCACCGTGGTGACTGATGAGACCCACCTCCGAGGGATAACCGTGACGACGGACGTCGATACGACGATCAGGATCGGCGCAAAAACTACCACGAGGATAACCATCATCGTCGTCATGACGATGATGTGGGTCCGCGCCATAGCCGCTATACTCCCTCCGCATCACGATCTCCAAACCGACGGCATAGGATGCCGTCATCGACCGACGAGGAGTTTGACGGAATAAAGGCTTATACTCTCGAGTTGTGCAGGTGCAAGTTTCCAAGGAGTTTCAAGCCTATTGCTATCGAAAAGTATGATGGCCAAATCAACCCCAAGGAGTGGCTCCAGATCTATAGCATGGCTATTTGGTCTGCTGGGGGAAACACCTATGTCATGGCTAATTACCTGTCGGTCTGCCTTGAGCCCGCCGTTCAGATTTGGCTCACGTCTCTTCCTGAGAACTCGATCTCCAATTGGGGGGGGAGCTCAATAAGCTATTCATCAAGAGTTTTCAAGTTACCTACAATCGTCCGGGCAACCATTTCAACCTTACTCGACTCAAGCAGAAGCCCGACAAACCCTTGCATGACTTCATCAAGCGTTTCTGCGCCAAAAAGACAGAGATCCCCAATGTTCCAGACCAGCAGATCATTACTGCCTTCCAAGGAGGGTTGCAGAGTGATGACCTAGTTTAGGAGATCGGTCGGCAGAATCATAACCTCGATCTGACCGCTCGGGAGTGTTTTGAGATCGTGGACAAATATGGTTCAGGGGAGTCAGCTCTGTACGACATTCGAGGTAAAGGGAAGGAGAAGCGCGAGGATAAGACCGAGTCCTTCAAAATGGACAAGAAGAGAAAAACTGATAACATGGTTGCCGCTGTAGACCGATCCAAGAAAAATCCGTGGATGAACCAGCAAACCATGGATGACTTGCTGAGTGGCCCATGCCTATGGCACCCAAAGGGAAACCACAAAGCAAAGGATTGTTACTGTCTGAAGGGCTTCACGACTGCTGCACTCAAAGTGGCCAAAGACCCAACAAGGCGGAACGGCAAGGACAAAGCCAACGACGACAGCGACAAGGATGAGGAAGGAGAGTTTCTGGAGCCCTGGAAGGAAGTCAACTTCATCTTCGGAGGCCTCGACGCCTACACGTCCAAACGCAAACGCAAGCTGGAACTACGAGAGATCAACTCTGTGGAACCAGCTGCACCCGAGTACATGAAGTGGTCTGAAATTCTGATTACTTTTGATCGATCGGATCACCCTAGGCACCTGCCTAGACCAGGTCGCTACCTGCTTGTGCTCGCGGCATCCTTAAAGGAGGTCAAGTTCAACAAAGTACTCATCGATGGAGGAAGCAGCCTTGACTTAGATCTTCACCAAGACTCTCAAGGAGCTAGGCCTCATAATCGCCGACCTCAAACCAAGCACTTCTCCCTTTCACGGGATTGTGCCAGGTAAGACCTCAATGCTGATAGGGCAGATCACTGTACCTGTCATATTCGGTACCCGAGAGAACTTCAGGACCGAGCGTATCGTCTTCCAAGTAGCTGATTTCGAGTCTGCCTACCATGCCATCATTGGCAGACCGGCGATAACAAAATTTATGACGGTCCTGCACTATCCTTACTCACCTTGAAGATGCCAGGCCCTAAAGGAATCATCTCCCTCCACTCCGATCTTCGACATTCTTTTGATTGTGATGTGGAGAGTTGTTAGTTGGTCAACCGACAATTGATGCCGTCCGACCGGCTGGAGATTCAGAAGGCAGTTGGCAAAGAGGTGGAGATCGACATGGAGATCCCCTCAAAGAAGCCCAGTAAGGAGAAGATTCAGACAGATGACATGCCGACCAGGGAAATTCCACTTGATCCTGAAGACCCTGCTAAGGTTACTTATGCGGGGGCCAATCTAGAAGAGAAATAGGAACTCACGCTCACTCTTTTTCTCTAGGAAAATAGGGACATCTTTGCATGGAAACCTTCTGACATGCCAGGAGTTCCTAGGGAAAAGATTGAGCACAAAATTAAGGGTGCCTCCTGGGGCTACACCCGTCAAGCAACGACTTAGAAGATTTGCTCAAGATCGCTAGGACACCATGAAGAAGGAGATAGGTAGGCTTTTAGATGCTAACTTTATAAAGGAAATGTACCATCCAGATTGGCTGGCTAATCCAGTCCTTGTACCGAAGAAGAATAAAGAGTAGCGTATGTGCGTTGATTATACCGATTTGAACAAGGCCTGTCCCAAGGACCCCTTCGCTCTGCTGCGCATTGATCAGATCATAGACTTAACAGCCGGGTGTGAGCTCTTGAGCTTTCTAGATGCCTACTCAGGCTATCACCAGATCCCACTGAGATCAAATCAAGACTTCCTTTATAACTCCTTTTGGTGCCTATTGCTATATAACAATGTTGTTCGGTCTGAAGAATGCTGGCGCGACTTACCAACATGGTATTCAACGCTGCCTCAAAACTAAGATCGGTCGGAACGCAGAAGCATATGTTGATGAGATCATGGTAAAGACGCCAAACGTTGGAGAACTTCTCTCTGACCTGGCAGAGACGTTTGACAATTTGAGGTGATACTCGATGAAATTGAACCCTAAGAAGTGCGTCTTCCGGGTTCCTTCGGGAAAGCTACTCGATTACATCATTTTGAAACGACGTATAGAGGCTAACCCGGAAAAAATCAAGGCAATCCTTGATATGAGACCTCCTGATTCCCAGAGAGATGTTCAGAAGCTGATCGAGCGCATGGCGTCTTTGAGTCGCTTTATCTCTCGACTGGGGGTCAGGAGTTTGCCATTCTTTAAGTTGCTAAAAAGCAAGACAACTTCGTCTTGACAGAAGAGGCGTAGTCGGCTTTGGATGAGTTGAAGGAATACCTCGGCAACATTCCAGTCTTAGTGCCTCCGGAGCCACAAGAGAAGCTTCAGCTTTATGTGTCGGCCACAACCCAAGTCATGAGTTCGGTCTTAACAGTCGACCGAGAAGAAGAGGGACATGTACGAAAAGTACAACACCTGATGTATTTCATGAGTGAGGTTCTTAATGCCTCCAAGACCCGATAACACCAGATCTTGAAGCTGCTTTATGCGCTCTTGGCCACCTCGAGGAAGCTGAAGCACTATTTTTAGGCTCATCCGATCAAAGTTCATACCAATTTTGCGATCGAAGAGGTTCTTCATAACCGTGAGGCGGTTGGCAAGATTGCCAAATGGGCGGTCGAACTCGGTCAATATACCATCACATTCGTACCATGCTCACCGATCAAAGGCCAGGCGTTGGCTGACTTCGTTTCCGACTGGATAGAGATCCAAATGCCACCGACTCCACAAGATATTGAGTACTGGAAAATGTACTTTGATGGTTCGCTCCAATTGCCGGGCGCGGGGGAGGAATCGTGCTTATTTCTCCAACAGGAAAGTGACTTCTATATGCCCTCCAAATTAAGTTTCACGCGTCCAATAACACTGCGGAGTATGAATCTCTTCTACACGGTCTGCAAATAGTCATATCACTCAGCATTCAGCGCCTCGATATCTTTGGTGACTCGGCTCTGGTCATCAACCAGGTCACTAAGGATTGGAACTATGTGGATGATAACATGGCTGCCTACTGCCAAGAAGTAAGGAAGCTGGAGAACAGGTTTGATGGACTTAAGTTCATGCATGTTCTCCACGATAACAACTAGGCTGTTGATGAGCTAGCTAAGATGGGATCATCACGATTGATTGTCCTACTTGGTCTTTTCCTACACACCCTTAATACACCAACTATTTCTACTTGGTCAGATGTGCTGATGATCGATGTTGCTGACCTTGTGGAAGATGTCAACATGGATACTAATTGGCGCGACCTGATTATTCAGTTTCTGGTTAGCGGTACGCTGCCTGCGGATTCTAATGAGAAACAGAGGTTAAAGGCTTGATCTCAGGGATATTTAATGGTGGATAACATGCTCTATCGAAAAGGAGGATCGAACATCTTGATGTGATGCATTTCCATTCTAGAATGGAAAAAGTTGATGGAGGAAATTCATGTAGGAGCATGCGGTAACCATGCAGCTTCTAAGAGTTTGGTCGGCAAGGCTTTTCGGCAAGGGTTCTATTGGCCCATGGCGGTCGAAGATGCACACCAGATCGTCCGGAAGTGTGAAGGTTGTCAATTTTTCGTTCAGAACTTCAGATGATACCTATGACTTGGCCTTTTGCAATTTGGGGGCTGGATATTGTTGGTCCTTTCAAAAAGGCATGAGGCGGGTTTACTCATTTGTTTGTTGCCATTGACAAGTTTACCAAGTGGATTGAAGCAAAGCCGGTCGGGAAGATAACTTCGAAGAAGGCAATCGAGTTTGTCAGAGAGGTCTTCACTCGGTTTGGAGTTCCTCACGACATCATCACCAACAATGGTACTCAGTTTACATCTGAGGAATTTCGTTAGTATGCCGATGAGATGGGAATAAAAATCCACTTTGCTTTGGTGGCCCACCCTCAAAGCAATGGGCAGGTCGAACGGGCCAACGGTATGATTCTTCAGGGGTTGAAGCCTCGATTTTTTATAGACTTAAGCCGTATGCCAGTCGGTGGGTTCGTGAGCTTCCGTCGGTCCTTTGGGGGCTGAGGACTAATGTTAGTCGGGCTACTGGTCTGTCTCCTTTCTCGTTGGTCTATGGCTCTGAGGCTATGCTATCGACTGAGGTAAACCTTGTTTCAGCGCGAGTCAAGAGACATGACGAGAAGCTTTCTGAAGATAACCGAGAAATTGAGTTGATTGCGGCAGAGGAGATGCGTGATCACGCTCTGTTTCAGTTGACAGTGTACCACCAGGGCTTATGACGTTAGTACGACAAGAATGTCCGAAGTCATCAGTTCCATGTCAGCATCTTAGTACTGTGAAGGACCGAGAAGGCGACCAGAGGGGGGGGGGGGAGGGCTGAATGGGAGCCAATTAAAATTCTTCTCAAGAACATGGCCTATATCACAATTACAACCCAAATCAACCTCTAAGCAAATCACCAAGGTCACACACACAAACTTGTGATGTGCTAACCCTAGGGGTGATTCAAAACAATAGGACAGATAGCAGAAGCTCAAGAGGGTCAAAAAGGAAAACAAGAGAGATCCAAGAAATTGCAATTATGGACTATGACGGAAGTTCTTTCGTTCACGGAAGTTCCTTCAGGGTCACGATAGAAGTTCCTTCGTGGACTAAAGTTCCTTCGTTGACGGAAGTTCGTTCTTCAATGGAAGTTCCTTCAGGGTCACGACAGAACTTCCTTCGTCGACAGAAGTTCCTTCAGGGTCAAATCAGAGGCAATGTTTCGAAGAGAAAAATCTCAAAACCCTATCAAACAAACTCCAAAAATCATGAAATTTGGATCAGATCATCCTCAATACCTCACGACTCTCCTCTAAAGATATCCACTCAAAAAGCATAATGAATCATCATGAATTTCAGATCTTGTGCCAAGAACACCAAAAAGGGGAAATTTGAGAAATCTTCCAAATCAAAGGTGCTAGAGCTCTTGATTCGGTCAAGGACCCATAGAGGATTGTTCTAGCTCATGATAGCATGAAGATCCCCAAGAAATCCATCCTAAAAACTCATCCAAAAATGAGATCGAAAATTCCCACGAAAAAACTCCGAAAATAGAGAAAAAGAGAAATTCGGGATTTAGGGAGAGAGGAAGAACATGAGCACGAATTTGAATCTCATATCATTGATTCATCAAGTCAAGATACATGGATACATGACTAGGAAGCCACCCTCTTCCTCCCACTATTTGAAAGAGAAAGAGATGTCTTTCACACACCCTCTCCTCTCCTCTATTACATGAAGACCTCTCCTAGCAATTTGAATGAAGACCTAACACTAGGCTAATAGGAAGAGGCACAAGGGACACCCAAAAGTCCACCTCTTCCACCAGCCCCACCTCTTCTTATATAGGCATAGGGGTTGTTCTAAAGACCATCCTACCCCCTACCTACAATACACTGCCACTTACCACTAGGGGCGTAACTGTCCACCTTTTTCCTTGTCGCCCGAACACCCTCGGGCCCTTCACAACTTTGCTTCGCCTTGAAGCAAGCTCCACGATGGTGCCACGTGCACCTCCAATCGCTGTCACTGGTTTTGAGGCCCAAACCGAGAAACCGTCTTGCATGCTTCTCAAAGTGCGACTTCCTGCATGCTTCCTCCGAAACAAGACTTCTCGACCTTGACCCGTGTCACCTCGTCCCGTGATTCTCCTCGTCGGCAAGTCTCTCCCGCCTCCGGTCCATTGGAAGGCTCTACTTGCACCGATGCCCGATCACCTTTGACTTGGTCAATCCCATCGTCTTGATCACCACCCACGGTTTTGAGGCTCAACCGTGAAACCGTCCGTGCTTCTTCCCTCTCCACGTGTACGGTATGGATCACCCTTGACTTCACCTGGCCTCCCGTTCGTCCGGCCCCAAGTCTCCTACTTGTGCCCGATCCTCACGCTGTTGACCACCAAGTTGACTCCAGTGACCTACACATCATAAGACAAGCAAACACCTTTCCCATGTCCTGCAAACTCTCCAACTCCATTACCAACTCTGGTTAGTCAAAACCATGACATGCACAAACTCATGCAATCCCCAAATTCCCGTATTTCAACTCAAACACCGAACTCAACCAATGTCAATTACTCATCACATATTGCAAACCATGGCACATATCCACATGGTTTCTCAACCTCCTCCTTGATGAGTACATTGATAACATCAAATGCACAAAGCTTAGAGATTTGAAATGCGAAACCGAATAAGCATATCCAAATGGCTCAAACCTAAAGAAAAGATGAAAAGTAGCCATCTAGCATAAGAGGGATCACAAAACCAAGAGTTGACAAAGAAAGCCACTCAAGAACGCAAAGATTGTGAAAAGTGCATGAAAAACGCTCAAGGACATGATATGCTCCCCCTTAACTTGTGGCAGTTCTCATGTAATGCAAAATGGATCATTTTAAGTTTCTTAGCATTATTTGTTTATGACCCAATATTTTCTCCCCCTTTGGCAATGAACTCATCAAAGAAGCAAAAGAACAAGCATGCGATGTATGAAAATGCAAACCTAAGGAGCTTCAACAATTATGCAAATAAGCATTTAACCTTGCTAATCATAAACATAGAGCCATGAAGTGTAAAAGCAATAGCTCACAATCATACAAATACCAAACATAGATAGCAAGGCATAAACACCAAGAGTTATACAAGCTAAGCAAAAAGATTGACTAGCTTAGATAGAATCAAATTTGCTCATCATGAGAAAAGCTGCCACCACAAGTATAAGTAATCCCATCCAAGACAAAAAAGCATCAAGTGAATCATAAGAATCTAGCCAGTTTCAATCTCAACCAAGGCAACAAGCATTCACAGAAAATAAGCTCTACAAATGCTCACATATGCAACAGAGACTCATAAGAAAAGAGAAAAACATTATCCTTATGTGATCCTCATGTAACTTCTAATTCGTGCGAAGGGTCGCACGACTGGGTACAACAAACACCCCGAGGCTTTGAAGTACAATTTTTGGATTTAGCATTTTTATGTAACTTCTAATTCAAGCGGAGGGTCGCACGACTGGGTACGGCAAACACCCCGAGGCTTCGAAGCACAGTCAACTTATTTTGTAAATTAAAAGCATAAGAATGAGCATGCCTTTGCGGCAAAAGGAATAAACATTCCCACAATGTTCCATCATGAGCAAAATATTTGCAAAGCCACAGTTCACAAATACAAGCTGCCAAAGCCAAGATATCCTCTAGACTAGCCTCAATGCAAGTTTTAACAAGAATAAAAGCAATTATGTGACACCCAGGTGTCTGTTTTCTATTTAACAAGTATAATGCTCACAAAAATGTAATTTAAGTGGAGTATGAAATGTTAAGTTGAAACCCAAGTTGAATTAATTGCAGTAATTAAAAAGCCCTGCAACCAGGGTTATGAAGCAACTTAAAAGTTTCTAATAGAACCATGGCAAATAATTCTATCCCCAACAATATAATGATAAAATAGAATTTTATAAATTAATTGAGCATTTTATCTTAAATACAAATACCCCAAATAATTAATTTAAGCTTAAGAACCTATTTAATGCAAATATTAAATTTTAAATATTTTTGATGCAAATTAGAAATTTGTCTTCACTAAGTGGTTACAAACATCATAAATAACCAGTGTACCAAATTTCGTGAATTTTAAATATCTCTAGCTATTTTACTTGGAATTAATTGAAACCAGGGACCTAGTTGCAAATTTGGAAGGAATAGAAGGGGCGCAGTGCAAATTTTCTTTCCTTCTTCCTCCATTGGCCAGGCACGCCAGCGCCAGCGCGCACGCCACCTCCTGCACGCATCGACCCCGGGACTCGGCGCGCAACAGTGCGTTAACGCCCGTCTCGTCCCATCCGCCACCCCTCTGTCTCCTGTTTCCCGCCCGTTACAAGCCACAAGGTGACACCATCATGAGTCAATTGCTTCCCCCTGCTGGTGCCGACATGACGTCACCGCGCCGCTCGACCACCTTGCTCTCGACCGTTCCTGTTGCCCCGACTACACGCAAACCGGTGCGTGCAGCCACTAGCCAACCGTGCCACCCCGCCCCGGATTCCCTCTCAGCCATAACCGCCTCTCTGCCTCACTTCTTTCTTCCCAACCACCACCAGCCGCCATTACTGAATCGAGCTCGAGCTCCACCCCTCTCCAGTGCCTCTCGGCCAAATGCAACACTGCAAGGCATTGCGCGAGAACCTCCTCTGCGCTCCGGCGAAGCCGACTGGCCCTGTGCTAGCACCGACGTGGCACCTACGTGTCACCCACGTGGCGCTGATGTAGTAGTGAATAAATCAGAAAACCCTAAAAATAACAGAAAAAGGCTGCTAAACTTTGAAAAAGAATAATGAATTCATTCTAAACCCAATGGACCTCAAACCAATTCTCTTAGTTTCATAAAAATGTGCTCTATTTTAGAAAAATGAAAACTACTTGTCTCTGTACTTGTATTTTTAATAGTGCATTTACTTGGCATAACACCGAATAAATCACCAGAAATTCTAGGGACATAATAAATCATGATTTTTTGCATGCTTAGTAAACTCATGATTAGATATCACCATGAAATTTGGTTTAGCAAAATAATAATTATTCTGTGCTCTAGAATTTATTTAGTGTTCCTGCTTAGGAAATTGATAGTAATTAAAATATAATTGTTATGCCCATGAAACTTGGTGTAAAAATCACTCATGTGTGTCTCTGTCCACAGTAAATCACCCATGTCCAGAAACACATATTTACTGTACCAAATAAATTAATTTCTCATACCACCATATTCACTCTATTTAACTACATAAAGAATATCTACACATAAAATCTTAATAACAACTTCACTTCTCTGAAGCATATGTCTTCGAGAACATATTAATAAGATTGTTGGCACTAAAACGCTACTGCATTATACATTCATCATATCATTGCATGTAATGGTGTTACGACAATACTGTTAACACATTTTTCATCATATACGTAACGACAACCAGGAGCAAGAAGAGGATTTTCAGAAGGATATTGACTCTCAGGAGCAAGAAGTAGAGGTTGCTAACACCAGTGTTGACCAAGGCAAGCCTCGGTTTGCATTCGCCTTTTAAAGTTTTGCTAGTTTATAATATTACTAGTGTCTAAGTTTATCGTTGCACAAGGTTATAGGAGTTGTTTGAAACCCACCTTGCATGTTACCCAAATGACCTATACTACTGTGATTAGAACCCTGGTAGGCTCGATACTGTAATGCTATGCTTAGTAAATAATAGTCTCGGTAGATATTATTACTAAGGGATGACTTGATCATTAAATTTGAACTTATAAAAGAAGTTGACTTTTGATGTATGGTCGGGCAGGGATTATGCATGTGTAGGTTTGCAGCAACACATGGGTGTTGGCTGCAGTAGCCTTGCCTTGCCCACCCTAGGAACCGTCCGTGGTCGGCCCCTTGATCAAGTTTTGAACAGTACCGAATGCATGCTAGTTTATGGGCACTAGTAAACCGATGTAGCATTAAAAATTACTTGCAATAGGATCGGTTAAGGTGCATTGGTTATTGACCCTTCTGCTGCTGGAGTGGGCGGTTCATACCACGAAGTACTGTTGGCAGAACGGCATGCCCACTCGATGTCGCCACACCCGGTCTGAGGTGTAAGTTCTTTTATTGCGAAAGGTTGCCATATACGACCTTAATTGGTGCGTATGTGTCGTGTATCTCGGGTTTTCCCTGCTGGTGTAAATCAATTGCAATTGGTGCCCCTCGCAGTAATGAGTACCGCTTGATCACCGCGCCAATCACGTAGTTGTACATGATACTATGGAAATGGATTACTTGGTTATTGTTGATTATTATTACTGCTGCTCTTATATTGTATTTATTTATGGATTAGTATCATCATTCTGTGTTATTATGCTAAAGTTATACTTCTGCTCTACCCAATTAACTTGGCTAAATAAAATTTGGTAAAACTAATAGGTTGCTTAGTGCAAGTCTTTTTAAACAACCATCCTATTAGAGCCAATGCATGTCTAGGTCTTTTGACGGGTAAGTCTTGCTGAGTAATTAGTACTCAGGCTTTGTGCCATTGTTGTTTTTCAGGTAATGAAGAAATAGAATTGCCTATAAATGTGATGCCTTGGGACATGCAAGTCCCTGAGGGTTGGATTGCCCATTGGGAGTCTGACTTGCCGCCGCAGTGATTGATGTGTGTTGCTAGGGTAATGCTTCTCTGGGCATGAATCATTACTATTGCTGAATCGTCGAGAGCTCATAGAACTTTAGTTATTTTGCTTTTGCTGTTTTCAAACTATCTTAAATTTGTAATATTCCACTGCACTTTAGTACTTTATTTATGTAATAACTTAACTTAAATGGACAAATGTTGTATTATCAATATCAGCACCTTTGGGACCTTGATCCTCCGGGAAGGGACGCCTCAGCTGGTATCAGAGCCGTGGTCCATGATAATACAACAATTAAAACGTCTTTTCAAAAACTATGATGATTATGAGTAAGGATACGTTAGTATTGCCCCTATTAGAAGTTAGGGTTAGTGACAAGCTAACGGGTTATGCTTGAGTTGGTTTATCATTTGGCTTTTCATTTGTCATTTGAAGTTATCTCGCAAGGACTGTGGCTTTGCGGGACGATTCCTTTCATGAATCGTCACCAACATATTTTATTTTTGGCTCTGTGAACAAGTATTGGAGCGTAGAGTTTGCTCGCGAGGGCTATGGTTTTACGAGACGGTTTCTTCCATAAACCGGGCCAACTTTTTCTTAGTGATGCTCATCATGGTAGCATTATGAGCATGGGTCTGCTTGCGAGGACCGTGGCTTCGCAAGGCGGTTCGTTTCATGAACAGTTGCCAAGTAGGATTATGCTTCTTTTCATAGTTTCTTTTAAATTTGATGTATTGTTTCTGCAATGAGTTTTCTTCAGGAACACTAACGCCATTAGTACAACATTTAGATTGACTTACATGATGAGAGTGGGTCGTCACCAAACTTTCGTGCCGCTAAGTACCAGCAAAATACGTGTTGTGTTGTGAGGAACGATAGGTTAATAAATTGAAAGTTTTGCATCATCCATCCCTGTATAACTAAACTAAAATTTGGTTCTCTCCTTGCTCACCACCCTCTGAATAAAAATTTTCTAAGCATGTTAAGTACAAAATTTCAAAATACAAGTCCAATTGTTAAGTTAACAACAATCTGTCCTGTTTTTAGCTGCCAACTTCAAAAATTCAAAGGTATTAATTTACTCAACCAAATAAGACATTTTGATCATAACAGAAACAACCCAAAAACAGAGAGCAAATACAATCTTCCCACTCACTGTTTTCAGCATAACCCTGAACTTAAACATTTTATAACTAGAGTTGTACTTCAAATATTTAAGTGTTTAAACCCAATCTGGAAAGCCTTAGAAGTCCACTTTCACCTCCAATAGGTTTTACCAATTAAATATTTTTCCGCTGTCCAGTAGAGCCGAAACACTAAGACCCTGTCATCCAGAATTAGAATCTGCCAACCTAAACTTGTAAAATTCATAAGTCCAGTTTTACTTGGAATTTTTGGGAGTATAAATATAATATGGAAGGCTATGAAAGTATACTATAACGTGGTTCCAAGCACCAGTTCTGAAGGTTTCATTTGCTGGTCGAAATACTCACTTTTCTAACTGCTGTACAGTCAAGACAGAATCTGTTTTAAAACCAGTTTTCGTATTATTGCCCCTTGAAGCTGGAAAATGTAAACTAAAATTTTGCCTCTGTATTTCATAGCACTTTACATGAAATGAATTTTTATTGTAAAGAAGGTTTGAGTCAATCAAAAATACTTTCCTTGTAGATGGCTGAAAACAACGACCAGACCCCACCGGGTTGGGAGATCACCGACGGCCTGGAGTTCACTGGGATGACACGTTTGTTTTGGAATGTTCTCCGTGGCTTGGGTTATGACATCCCACCCACTTATGTTGGCAAGGGATTTCAGGAGCATGGAGTCACCTCTTGTGTCATCCATGTGGCGGTTCCCACCAACTATTCGTTTACTCTAGCATGGAAGTCGTGGACCGTTAGCGTCACTGGGACAGATTTACTCGCCACTTGGAATATTGCTTCTTTCAAGGCACTCACTCGATTCTGCAAAGACCACAAGCATGATGTTGCTGGAACACCCGTCGCCTTGCTGCCCATCAATGATGTGACAGATTTTGAGTGGATTAGGCGTGTGGAATTCATCTTTGATCCAAACCACCGCCACCATGATCCTATGCTGCCCATAATAGAGTATTATGGCCTTTCCACATTTTGTTTTATGCACAAACTTGTGCTGACGGCTGGACATGTACCATTCTGCCCTCTGGCTTTCAGAAGCAGAAAAGCAAGCTAAAGATGTGGAAATTTCAGAACTGAACCAACAAATTCAAGCAAAGAATGAAGAGATGGAATTTGATCAGTGAGGCACGTGACCAAGCTATCGGAGAAGCAGATTTAATGGAATCCGAAATGGAAGAGCTACAAGCTAAATTTGATGCCTTCAAAGCTACCCATCTTCAGATTATAGATAACTGGGATGAGATCCCTATGGAGTACGGAGAACAAGTAGATGAAGAAATGCAATTGGCGGATAATGTTGACGTAGAAATGATGGATCCAGAAGAACTAGAAGAGCTGGAAGAATTAGACAAGGAGTAGATGAGTCACTACACCCTGTGTTGTGTTCATGTAATATAAGTATCTCGAGTTCGGATGTAGGATCGTGTGTCTTGCATAGTGTGTCCGCAGTACCGTAGCTAAGCATTGGCACATTTATGTAGGAGTTAGTGTGATGTTGCCTTTTTAACCATTATGTAATCAGTCTCGTACTAATGAAGATGGATGTCACTTCTAAAATAAAAATTTACATGTGCCCTCTTGTAAATTTATATTCTTGCACATATGACTTCTATGGATTATTTTGAGAAACGACTAATGTGCAACTGTATAAATTGCAGCATGGTGCATACTCGGAATCAGGAGGAGCCCGAGAGCTCACAACAGGGAGGTGCTGCACAGCCCACTATGGCCGATTTAATCGCTGCTGTGCTCACCCGTCAGCAAGGTGATTCCGAGATGCTTCGCCAATTGGTGGAGAATACGTCCCGCTTGGGTGGTCATGGAGGCAACTGCAACAACAACAACCAGCCTCGTCAGTGCACATACTTGAATTTCTGGGTACCTATACGCCGACATTCAAGCGTGCCAGAGAGCCTCTGGACGCTGATCACTGGCTGCGTCAGACCGAGTCTAAATTCGGTCTGCTGGACTTCACTCAGCACCAGAAGGTGCTATTTGCCGCCCAACAATTCTAGGGCCCCGCTAGTGCCTGGTGGGCGAATTATGAAGCTTCTCTACCCGTTGGATGCTGCATTGAGTGGAATGAGTTCAAGACTGCATTTTGTTCTCATTTCATTCCAGCTGGCCTCATGCAGAGGAAGTTCTAGGAGTTCATGGATCTGAAACAAGGAGGGAGGAATGTCCTCCAATATTTTGAAGCTTTCAACCACCTTGCTCAGTATGCTACTGAGTATGTTAACACTGAGGAGAAGAAAAGATATGCATTCTTGCGTGGAATGAATGCCACGCTAAAGGAGCGTCTGACTTGGCAGACGACTGGCACATACAACGACCTGGCCAATGCTGCTATTGTCTAGGAAGGTGCTATGCACCGAGTTGAAGAAGAAGATCATAAAAGGAAGGCCCCTGCTAGTGCCTCTGCTGCCCCACAAGCTAAGCATCGTCTGATATATACTTCACCCATATGACAGCGTTTCCGGGCATCACCAAAACAGCAACTTCAGCGCCCTTACGCTCAAAATTACTCAAGGCCCTCGCAGCAACAAAACTTCCCATCCCGTGCACCGTACCAGCAGCAGAACACTCAGTACTGCGCACCCTACCAGCAGCAAGGAAATCAGAATGCTCGCGCTCCACCGCCCGCTGATCATGGAGGCAACTATCTGTGCTACAACTATGGTCGCACCGGCCACTTTGCTAAGAACTGTACGACACCTAGGTGCAACAACAACAATAATAGTTAGCGCCAGAACCAGGACAAGTCAAAGAATGCACCATCCCATGGTGCCCAAGTGAACTACACCAGTGCTGAAGACATTCCTTAGGGCGAACCCGTGCTGACCGGTACGCTCTCACTCTATCGTCAGCATATTCTTGCACTTTTTGATTCTGGTGCTACGCATAATTTTATTAGCCAAGCTTGTGTGCAAAAACATAATCTCTGCACCACCACCATAAATAAATGCTTCACCGTCCGCTCTCATGCCAGACAAATTCTTGCTAACCAGGTACTATGTAAGGCTCCACTAGAAATAAATCAAAAGATCTATCCCACCGATTTCATCATGCTCAAAAATCAGGAAATCGATCTGATCATAGGCATGATCTGGATGAAAACCCATAGAGCTATGCTAGACATCGAGCCTCGTATCGTTCACTTAAACTCTCCCTTGCATGGCCGAGACACACTTTCCTTAAATACCGATACATCAAAAAATCTAGTTGTCCATCATTTGGAAGGGCAATCACTCGAAGATATTCCCGTCGTTTGTGAGTATCCGGATGTGTTTCCTGAAAATATCTCTGGCCTCCCACCAGACCATGATATGGAATTTAAGATAGAGCTACAGCCGAAAACTTCCCCAATATCACGTCGTTTGTATAAAATGGGCCCGAATGAGCTGGCTGAGCTGAAAAAGCAATTGAACGAATTGCTGGAAAAGGGATTCATTCACCCAAGTACTTCACCTTGGGGCTGCCCTGCTATTTTTGTGAAGAAGAAGGATAAGTCTCTATGCCTTGTCGTTGATTATCGTTCGCTCAATGAAGTAACAATAAAAAATAAATACCCGTTGCCACATATCGATATTCTTTTTGATTAATTGGTTGGCGCCAAGGTCTTTTCAAAAATTGACCTTCGCTCAGGGTATCATCAGATAAAGATAAGAGCAGAAGATATTCTGAAGATCGCTTTCCCTACTAGATACGGATTATTCGAGTATCTAGTGATGTCATTTGGATTGACAAATGCCCCTGCCCATTTCATGTACCTCATGAATTTTGTATTCATGCCCGAGCTGGACAAATTTGTGGTATTATTCATTGATGACATCCTCATCTATTCTAAGTCCAAGGAAGAGCATGCTAAACATCTTAGAATTGTTCTTCAATGTCTACAAGACCACAAGTTGTTTGCAAAATTCAGCAAGTGTGAATCTTGGTTGGACCGGGTGCCATTCCTTGATCACATAGTTTCTGTGGAAGGTATCTCTGTAGACCCTGGCAAAGTTCAAGACGTGCTAGATTGGAAGCCATCGAAAACGGTTCATCAAGTTCGTAATTTCCTCGGACTAGCCGGATATTACTATAGGTTCATCCCTAATTTTTCCCAGATATCCAAGCCTGTCACAAGATTATTGAAGAATGATGTGAAGTACGAATGGAGTGATAAATGTGAAGAAGCATTTCAGAAGTTCAAAGAATTATTAACTACTGCCCCAGTGTTGGCTCAACCAGACATCACCAAGCCATTTGACGTGTATTGTGATGCATCTGGGACAGGACTTGGATGTGTGCTCATGCAATGTGGTCGTGTCATTGCCTATGCATCTCGGCAACTACGAAAGCATGAAGAACATTATCCAACTCATGATTTGGAACTAGCTGCAGTTGTACTTGCACTAAAAATCTAGAGGCATTATTTGCTCGGAAACTTAGTGCACATCTACATGGATCATAAGAGCTTGAAATACATCTTTACTCAGACCGATCTGAACATGAGACAACATTGGTGGCTAGAGTTAATCAAGGACTACAGTATGGAGATTCATTATCATCTAGGCAAGGCTAATGTAGTCGCCGACGCGTTCAGCAGAAAAATTCAGTGCAATAACTTGATGCTGAAATTTCAGGACAGCAGCAACAACATAACTATTTTAGAACCCAGTCTTCACGTTTTGCCTGCTCTAGTGATCAACAACCTTAGTATGCAGTCCACCATTCATGAAGAAATCATTGCTGCACAGAAGAAAAACATTGGTATGAGTTATATCTGTCAAAACATTAAAAATGGTAAAGCAAAATGTTTCACACAAGACTCGGATGGTACTCTGTGGTTCAATAACCGCTTAGTAGTACCAAAAGACTTTGAACTTCGATTGAAAATTTTGGATGAAGCACATCACTCCAAATACTCTATTCACCCGGCTAGTAATAAAATGTACCAAGATCTGAAAAAGAATTTTTGGTTGACAAGAATGAAGCGAGAAGTTGCTCGGTATGTCGCAGAATGTGATACTTGTCAGAGAGTTAAGGCCGACCATTTGAGACAAGCCAGACTGCTTCAACCATTGAGTATCCCCACGTGGAAGTGGGAAGACATCAGCATGGATTTCATTGTTGGCCTCCCTCTCAGTTATCGGAAGTATGATTCAATTTGGGTCATTGTGGACAGACTCACAAAATCTGCTTACTTCCTACCAGTCAATAATAGATACAACATCCGACAGTATGTAGAGCTATACATAGGAAGAATTTTGTGGCTTCGTGGAGTACCCAAGACCATTATTTCAGATCGTGGCTCGCAGTTTGTTGCTCGTTTCTGGGAACAACTGCATGCATCTTTGGGTACAAATTTAATTTGTAGTTCTCCTAACCATCCCGCTACCGATGGACAAACAGAGAGTGTCAACCAAATCTTGGAAGATATGCTTAGAGCATGTGTTCTAGCACATGGTGGTAACTGGGATGAGTACTTACCGTATGCGAAGTTCTCATACAACAACAGTTACCAAGAGAGTGTAAAAATGTCTCCATTTGAAGCACTCTACGTGATGAGGACATCAACGACATACGAATAATGACGACGGAAGATGGCGCGCCAAACCAAGCTGTCACACCTCCACCTCTCGTCGTCGTGCCTCCTCGAGTTACGGATCCATCTTCTAACGAGACGACGACGTACAAGGACCCAATCACTAGAGCTCGAGCCCAGGAATTGAAGATGGTTTTGATGTTAAGGAACGACGGCCCAGGATGATGTCGCCCGAAGGCTCACGTGGCCCAAGTCGCACGACTCCCTCTCCACCGCGCGCCTCTCCACTTCAGCCGGCCCTAGATGCCTCGTCCTCCCCCTATATAGTCAAGGGCTGCGCCCCTTGTAATCTTCGAGTTTTGTTTTAAGTTTAGCTTAGCTATACATCCGTCTCTTGACGTGAATTCAGAACTCCACCTTCATGCAATACATCAGATTGCTCGCCTCTAATTCTTGCTCGTTCTTCGATTGCGCGTAAGAATTGATCCTCGTGATCAGGTTGATCTTGTTTACCACAAGGTTAATATCCTCCGGAAGTTGGTTCAGCGATTGCATTGGCGCTTCGGCTTGCTCGTCGTAGTCGGATCGTGAGGGTCGACATCCACCAAATCGAAGTTATCTCCACTCGCCGAAAGATCGGGCACTCTACACCTATCACTACGGTCGGAGTTGTAGAACACCATTAAACTGTTCTGAATCTGGAGAAAGAGTAACATTTAGTCCTGACCTTGTAAAGGATGCCGAGGAAAAAGTTCGTACCATTCAGGCAAATCTTAAGGCTACAAAATGTCGTCAAGAAAAATATGCAAACTGACGACGTAGACCACTCTATTTCAATAAAGATGACTATGTCTATCTCCGAGTGTCGCCTATGAAAGACATTCAGCGGTTTGGAGTCAAAGGAAAGTTAGCTTCCCGCTATATCGGTCCATTCCAAATCTTGGAGATATGTGGACAAGTGGCCTACATGCTAGAGCTACCTGCTAATTTGTCTGGAGTTCATAACACCTTTCATGTCTCCCAACTGAAATGGTGTCTCAAACCTCCTATAGATGTTGTCTTGGAAGAGTATGATCACCTTCAACCGGACCTCACATACTCCGAACAACCAATAAAAGTCCTTGATGAAAAAGAACGCGTAACCCACAAAAGAACAATCAAATTTTGTAAAATCCAATGGAGTAATCACTCGGAAGATGAATCCACTTGGGAATCTGAAGAATTTTTTAGTACTCATTACCCAGAGTTTTGGTCGTCATTCACAGGTATATTTGGATCTCCGTACTTCCCTCTAGTTTGCCTTGTTCATAATCTCGGGATGAGATTTCTTTAAGGAGGGAGGACTGTGACACCCAGGTGTCTCAGCCCTATTTAACAAGTATAATGCTCACAAAAATGTAATTTAAGTGGAGTATGAAATGTTAAGTTGAAACCCAAGTTGAATTAATTGCAGTAATTAAAAAGCCCTGTAACCAGAGATATGAAGCAACTTAAAAGTTTCTAATACAACATATGGCAAATAATTATATCCCCAGCAATATAATGATAAAATAGAATTTTATAAATTAATTGAGCATTTTATCTTTAATACAAATACCCCAAATAATTAATTTAAGCTTAAGAACCTATTTAATGCAAATATTAAATTTTAAATATTTTTGATGCAAATTAGAAATTTGTCTTTACTAAGTGGTTACAAACATCATAAATAACCAGTGTACCAAATTTTGTGAATGTTGAATGTCTCTAGCTATTTTATTTGGAACTAATTGAAACCAGGGACCAAGTTGCAAATTTGGAAGGAATAGAAGGGGCGCAGTGCAAATTTTCTTTCCTTCTTCCTCCATTGGCCAGGCATGCCAGCGCCAGCGCGCACGCCACCGCCTGCATGGCTCGACCCCGAGACTCGGCGCGCAACAGTGCGTCAACGCCCGTCGCATCCCATCCGCCACCCCTCTCTCTCCTGTTTCCCGCCCGTGACAAGCCACAAGGCGACACCATCATGAGTCAATTGCTTCCCCCTTGCTGGTGCCGACATGACGTCGCCATGCCGCTCGACCACCTTGCTCTCGACCGTTCCTGTCGCCCCGACCACATGCAAACCGGTGCGCGCAGCCACTGGCCAACCGTGCCACCCCGCCCCGGATTCCCTCTCGGCCATAACCGCCTCTCTGCGTCACTTCTTTCTCCCCAACCACCACCAGCCGCCATTACTGAATCGAGCTCGAGCTCCACCCCTCTCCAGTGCCTCTCGGCCAAATGCAACACTGCAAGGCATTGCGCGAGAAACCCCTCTGCCTCCCCTTGCTCGGGTTTAACGAAATCCCCGTGCACATTGGCTGAATAAAAGGAAGTTGAGAGCCGAGCACCTCCGGTGACCTCCACCACTGCTGGCCAAAATTGGCTGCTCTCGATGAGCCTTGTTGCCCTATTCTTCTTCGCTCATGCGCGCAAGTACCTAGCGCACCCCTCTGACCATTTGCCTCTCTGATTCTTGGTGCAAGCAAGGAACAGCTTCGCTTTTCCCCCGCCGCCATTCCTCCACCGTCAAACCGGAGCCGCCTCACCGACGAGCCCTATGCTTTGGTCTCCTGCGATGAAAGCCGACGACATGCCGATGATCACCAAGCTGCCGTGAAACTGTAGGAGCAAACCGTGACACCTTTGCTGCCTCCTGGCTAAAATGCGATGCCGCCGAACCTTCTCCTTCCGCCACCCCTCGCTGCCAACCACCTTCCGGTGAGTTTCTCCCCTCGCGAACCCCACCAACCGCTCCGCCTTAACCCGCTCATCATTCGGCCACTCCTGTGGCGATCTTCCGTCGCTTGTAGCCGTCGGCGGCGAGCCCTCCGGCGAGCTCCGGCCGAGTGCGACCGCGCTCCGGCGAAGCCGACTGGCGCTGAGCTGGCACCTGCGTGTCACCCACGTGGCGCCGACGAGTAGTGAATAAATCAGAAAACCCTGAAAATAACAGTAAAAGGCTGCTGAACTTTGAAAAAGCATAATAAATTCATTTAAACCGAATGGACCTCAAACCAATTTTCTTAGTTTCATAAAAATGTTCTCTATTTTAGAAAAATGATAACTAGTTGTCTCTGTAATTGTATTTTTAATTGTGCATTTACTTGGCATAACACCAAATAAATCACCAGAAATTCTAGGGACATAATTAAATCATGAGTTTTGGCATGCTTAGTAAACTCATGATTAGATATCACCATGGAATTTGGTTTAGCAAAATAATAATTATTCTGTGCTCTAGAATTTATTTAGTGTTCCTGCTTAGGAAATTGATAGTAATTAAAATATAATTGTTATGCCCATGAAACTTGGTGTAAAAATCACTCATGTGTGTCTCTGTCCACAGTAAATCACCCATGTCCAGAAACACATATTTACTGTACTAAATAAATTAATTGCTCATATCACCATATTCATCCTATTTAACTGCATAAAGAATATCTACACATAAAATCTTAATAACA
The DNA here is from genome assembly GCA_030378355.1 of Eleusine indica. NCBI lineage: Eukaryota > Viridiplantae > Streptophyta > Magnoliopsida > Poales > Poaceae > Eleusine > Eleusine indica. The sequence goes on along the minus strand of CM059495.1, from coordinate 33,274,932 downwards.
ACTTCACTTCTCTGAAGCATATGTCTTCGAGAACATACTAATAAGATTGTTGGCACTAAAACACTACTGCATTATGCATCCATCATATCATTGCATGTAACGGTGTTACGACAATATCGTTAACACATTTTTCATCATATACGTAACGACAACCAGGAGCAAGAAGAGGATATTCAGAAGGATATTGACTCTCAGGAGCAAGAAGTAGAGGTTGCTAACACCAGTGTTGACCAAGGCAAGCCCCGATTTGCATTCGCCTTTTAAAGTTTTGCTAGTTTATAATATTACTAGTGTCTAAGTTTATTGTTGCACAAGGTTATAGGAGTTGTTTAAAACCCACCTTGCATTTTACCCCAAATGACCTATACTACTGTGATTAGAACCCTGGTAGGCTCGGTACTGTAATGTTATGCTTAGTAAATAATAGTCTCGGTAGATATTATTACTAAGGGATGAACTCCAAGATACATATATAAAAAGTTAAGATACATATATACAAAAGCATCAACTCCAAGATAAAAGAGCAACTTTCCCTCAAACAATACCATAGGGATGGCAAACACAAAGCTCCAAATTATCAAACCACAAGAGTAGCTAATCTTAAAGCTTCAATAAAGAACAAACTCCCCTTTAACCAAGCTAGTCTTCCCCTCAACAAAACAAATGAAGAATCAATTGAAAAGAGGACACAAGACTATAGAAAGAGCACAAATCATGACTCATGAATAAGGTAAGGGAGGACAACAATGATGTCATTTGAAGCACAAATTCCAAAATTCTCTGAAACTTGAGCTTAGGCAATCCTCGGATCAAACCTAGGCCACTCAAGCGACAAAGCAAGTCAAAGCTCATGTGACCTAGTCTCCTATGCCATGTCCAGAGCTCAGAAGGAGATTGAGCAAACAAGCACTTGTGAGAACCATGAGAACAACAAAAACAGCCCGAAAAACTCTACCAATGCAAGAGATCACACAAATCAAAGAACCAGTCGAATCAAGATAAGTGAACCATAATCTACACATGCTAGTCAGAACAATATGCATGCAAAGCACAATCTAGGGCAAGAGAGAACTAAAACCAGATACAAGAAATACATGCCAAGATGATAAAGTGAGTACATGAACAAGCATCTCACATCACAAGTAATGTACATGAATATGAAGGAGTGAGTGTACAAGAAAGCTCACAAAATAGGTGAAGACATACAAGCCTCTTGGAGGCCATGTAACAAGGTACGAAGAACCATCACATCTCAAACATGCAAAAGATCAAGATCCATCAACCTCATGTTCTCCGTCCCGCATCCCCGAACCTACATATGAGAAGAGAGAGGTGCCCCGGTCTTGGATCCCAAAGGGTTAGTATGCAAGTACTTGGGGACCCATGACTTGGACACACGAGAAATAGAGGCACTCAACTTATCATGATGGTTAACATGATGCAAATTGTGGTTCAAATAAGAAGACCTTGGATCACCCTTAATAGCATGCCACAAATTAGACACACGCCGAGAACCTCTCAAGGGGACAACACGAGAAGAACCAATAGAAGCATCATGAGAACAATGTCGTGGACCAACATAAGAAGTAGTAGCATTATGTCCACAGGCACGTTGTGACCCACAAGAAAATGAGTCATAGAATCCATCAATAAAGCGATGTCTCATGCTAGGCTCATGAGTGTTCATGCTATAAGAAAAGCTATGATCACCTGAAGAGTAAGAAGCATGAGATAGGCACATGTCTCTAGCATGCCTAAAGCAGAACTCAAATTGATGTCCATGCTTCCCACAATATGAGCATTGGAACAAAGGCCTATGAGGAGGCAAGGTTTGAGAGGATGAAGCACCACTCTCTCTCATGTGAGAAGTCCTTCAAGACATGCAGGAAGAGCCAGAAACATATGGTGTAGCATTTGAGCAAGAAGCACCTTTATCAATTGAAATCATTTGGATAACACTGAAAGAGCCAGCAAGCTTAGAACTAGCCAAAGAAGATTTGTCCAAGGCAATAGTGCGAATGCCAACATCCAAAGACTCACGCTCAACATGATTAGACTCCAACTTGGCGCTCATATCATCGCATATTTGCTTTAAAGCCTTAATTTTATTTTTCAAATCATTGCAAGAAGTGCAAGACATGGAAGACACAATACTTGTATGCATGTCATGCAAAGCATCGTGATTATCACAAGAATCTAGACAAGCATCATCATGCAAAGCAGAGGAAGAAAAGCTAGAAGGCAAAGAATGAATTGCAACAATTTTAGCCCTAGCATTTTCAAGTTGCTCTACACAAGTGGAATGGTCTAGTTTCAACTCTTCATTTTCAGCAAGCATGCCAATACAAGAATTACAACCCTTTCTAGCCAAGGACATAAGATTGCCTATTTCAACTCTGGCACAATTAAGATCATTATGTAAGGCAATACAAGAATCACATGGCATAGAAGCATTTGACTTTAGCAAGTCAGTTTCAGCATGCAAGGATTTGCAAGACATATAAGGCAAAGAAGCTTTAGTGTCCAACTTCTCAATAAAACTTCTAGCACAAGCCAATTGCTTTTCACAAGAAGAACAATCATGCATCAACTTCTTATTTTCAGATTTTGAGTGAGCAAGGGAGGCATTCAATTCATCAATCTTTTTGACCAAGGCATCACATTTATCACAAGGCAAAGAGGTCCTAGACTTGCAAGAAATAGGAGCACACACATCAAGTCTAGACATCGAGCACATATCACTAGGAATGGAATTTCTCAACTTGTTTCTAAGCTTTGTGATGGTCACATCATAAGTACTATCTCTCAGGAATAAACTCTCAATGACCGCGATGAGGTTACCTTTGGTCATCTTCTGAAGTTTCGGGATAACATCCCCGAGCACAAGCTCCTCATCCTTGTAAAGCTTCAGAAGATCCATTACTTCAACATCACCCTTCTCAAAGCCAACTGCATCCTTCTCCTTGAGATCATCCTTGTCAACCGCCACCTTTCGACTCCTCTTCTTGGCATCCTCGAAAGCAATTTCACACATCTCAAAACCTGTGGACAAAGACATACAAGAGCGAGCACTTGGTGCCATTGTAAAAGCACCAGTCAGTGTTAGCAATAAGCCGAAGCAAGAAAAAGCACTTCTCAATGTCGCCTTTAGATCACAAGGCCGATTAAGGTCAACTAGTGATCAAACCAGCTCTGATACCAATTGAAGGACCAAGAAGACGACCAGGTGGGGAGGGGGGTGGATGAGTGGGAGCCAATTAAAATTCTTCTCAAGAACATGGCCTATATCCCAATTACAACCCAAATCAACCTCTAAGCAAATCACCAAGGTCATACACACCAACTTGTAATGTGCTAACCCTAGGGGTGATTCAAAACAATAGGATATATAGCGGAAGCTCAAGAGGGTCAAAAAGGAAAACAAGAGAGATCCAAGAAATTGCAATTCTAGATCTTGATGAAAATTCCTTCGTTCACGAAAGTTCCTTCAGGGTCACGACGGAAGTTCCTTCATCGACGGAGTTCATTCTGGGTCATGACAGAACTTACTTCGTCAACAGAAGTTCCTTCAGGGTCAAATCAGAGGCAATGTTTTGAAGAGAAAAATCTCGAAACCCTATCAAAAAAATTCCAAAAATCACGAAATTTGGACCAGATCATCCTCAATATCACGACTCTCCTCTAAAAAGATCCACTCAAAAAGCATAACGAATTATCACGAATTTCAGATCTTGTGCCAAGAACACCAAAAAGGGGAAACTTGAGAAATCTTCCAAATTGAAGGTGCTAGAGCTCTTGATTCGGTCAAGGACCCGTAGAGGATTGTTCTAGCTCATCATAGAATGAAGATCCCTGAGAAATCCACCCTAAAACTCATCCAAAAACGAGATCAAAAATTTCCATGAAAAAAGCTCCGAAAATAGAGAAAATAGAAATTCGGGATTTAGGGAGAGAGGATGAACTTGAGCATAAATTTGAATCTCATGTCATTGATTCAACAAGTCAAGATACATGCATATATGGCTAGGAAGCCACCCTCTTCCTCCCACTCTTTGGAAGAGAAAGAGATGTCTCTCACACACCCTCTCCTCTCCTCTATTACATGAAGACCTCTCCTAGCACTTTGAATGAAGATCTAACACTAGGCTAATAGGAAGAGGGACAAGGGACACCCAAAAGTCCACCTCTTCCACCAGCCCCACCCCTCCTTATATAGGCATAGGGGTTGTCCTAAAGACCATCCTACCCCTACCTACAATACATTGTCACCTAGCACCAAGGGCATAACCGTCCACCTTTTTTCTTGTCGCCCGAACGCCCTCGGGTCCTTCACAACTTTGCTTCACCTCGATGCAAGCTCAGCGATGGTGCCACGTGCACCTCCAATCGCCGCCACCGGTTCGCCAAGTGCAATCAACCAAGAATTAGCACAAGTTATCCCCTAAATGGGAAGGACCATATGTAATCAAAGAAGTCACTTGGTCTAGGGCTTATCGATTGATGTATGAAGACAGCGATGATGTACCAAATTCATGGAACATAAATCAGCTATATTGGTTTTATACTTAGTTTATTTTTTGTATTCCTATACATTATTATTGAATGGAACTTTAATCTTTTTGATGAAAGGTTTTTGATGATTTTCATTCTTATTTGCTTCGATTCCTTAATTTATACATTAAACAATCGAGAGAGGGGGTTAATAATAATGTCCCACTCCTTCTTAACCTTGATAAACACTGATTTTGGATTTTTATAGACCGATTCCTCGTATTTTGATACAGTCTTATGTTTTTTGGTCTAACGCTGCAGCATGACAGTCATACAATTCGTACTACACAACAAACTGCCACTACACTAAACCCAGAGCCAAAGTGCGAGAGGTCATGTGTTGATTGGTCAATTCTGATTGTTATGTGGTTACAAATTACGACTACATATGCTAAGGCAGACGGGTTGAAGCCCTCCTTGATTTTATCCAATGGAAGTTCTGGGGACCAAGACTGGCAAATAGCCAATACTTGACTCTCAACCTCGGTTGCCACACTCCTGGTATGATTCGCGATCGCCTGTGGTGCGTGCTCCAGCAAGTATTCAATGGAGTGCCCAGTCTGCTCTACTTGTTTTCCGTGGATATAATATAGAACCTTCCGAGTGCCGTATGACAATACTACAGACCAACATCAAGATTGGAAGATGAAGTTTATAACGAAGACTAATAAGAGGAAAACAAGAAGAGCTTACTGGCCAAATTACATTTATGTTGTAGGGCACTGGCCTTAGCATTCTTCAGGGACTCCTCGGTCTCCTGCAACTTCTTCTTCAATTCAGCAAGCTCAACATCTCGCTCGCCAAGAGTCTTGGATAGGTCGTCCTTCTCGGTCTTCAGAACATCCAAATATTTTTTGTTGATTGGAAGTGACCTTCTCCAGTTCTGTAATGATCTCTTCGTAAGATTTATAAACATATGGACAAAGCACGAAAGATAGGAAGGTTTGAAGATCTTTTACCTGCAAAATCAAGATGGCTCTACTGCAAAGAAGCGGAAGCTTCCTTGTAACCAGTCTGCAAGTTCTCTTGTTGTTGTTGAGCTTTTGCCAGCTACTGACCGGTGACTACAAGCAACAACAAGTCAGAGATACAACGGAATATTTATATATAATGAAGGGTTTCAATACATACCGAAGCTTTCAGCCTCAACATACTCTATCCTTTCTTGTTTTTTCTCCACTAGAGCATATATTTGCTGGATAAGGGGAGACCATTATGGTTAGAAGCAACAAAGATGTAAGGAAGAAAAAGGCCTTGGTATTAATATACCTTGGTTGATTCTTGGTGTTGGTGGAGAATTTCCAAGTCTCCGGCTTCAGGCCGACTTGAAGTTTTATCGACTGGCATGTCCTTGTCCTTGATGGGAGAAGGTGCACTACCTGTCAGGGGAGGAGAAGCGGTCTGCGGGGGCGGCCTTGGAACTGCTAGGATCTCCTTCGCTTGAGTCTGCATGCTTGGTGGTGTGGCTTCAGACTGAGATAAGTCAGTCGGACCAAGCGCAGGAGTCGACCAAGTGTCCTTAGACACAGGGGCGCTCTGAGCTTCGGTTGACCGAGTGGTATGTTCACTGCATAACAAAAATGTCAGAAACTGAACATATTTTGATTACACTTGATGAAGATTCGAAGCTGTGAAGTAACTTACTCAGAGGCGTGCTTGATCTTGATCCAGCTGACTTTCTTCTTTAAGGAAGTAGTCTGCGAATTTGATCGCTTCCTCTTGGCGGATTCGTCAACCTTCTTTGTTGCTCTTGCATCATGCGCCTCTTGACTTGGGGGCTCCGACCGATTTGATGGTCGGTCGGAGGGAGCAGGGGAGGGCTGACTGATGTTTTGAGGTTGATCTTCCTCATCATTATCGTCATCTCCCAGATATTGCCTTCGGCGGTAAGCAAGCTTTTTTACTCGTTGACTGATGAGGGGAAGACTGGTGGTAGGGACAGCAGAGTTGCTAGCAATGACCGATTCGGTCGGACGCGCGCCTACTGATGAGCTTGACCCACCAGTACCAGTTTGTAGTGGCTTCTCCACATAATCCGGCCCTTCGGTGTCGGTCGGAGGGAGCGGAGGGTGTGACACGTAAGTGTCCAGAACCTAAAAATAAACATCAAGATATCAGACCAGCCTTATCACTCTGCCAAGGTGGATATCAAATAAACATTGAACATCCAGAAGCTTACTCTGGCCCGGTGTGTGCCCATGTTTTATGCCTTTGTGATCAAGGCATGAACCTGAAGGGTGTTCCCTTCAAACTTCTTCTCTAAGCGAGACCGACGGAGAGTGGAGTTTGGTGGGTCGGGCACCTCCCTTGTCTCATCATCGATGGAATATTTCCAAGCAGGATGGCTTTGTTGTTTGAGGGGTTGAACTCGGTGCATTATGAAGCTTTTAGCTATTGTGACGCCGTCGACTCCCTCTTTCTTCAAGTCGGCAATCTTGTTCAACAGCTCGACTACTTGGGTGTCATTAGGGTCCGGCCTCTCTTACTGACATGTTCGGGGACTCGCCTTTGCACCAGTAAAATCTATAAGAACAGGGGGAGGATTATCACAATAGAAGCACTCCTCCTTCTAGTTCTTGTTCCCAGTGTTTAGGGGCACATTGATGTAGACCTCCTTCTTGCGCAACTGGAGGCCAACTCCACTAATGGCGACTTGGTTCTCCTTTGTTGGCAATGGTTGGAGGACAAAAAGATGGCAAAAAAGAGAAAAGAGGGGCAACATGCCTAGAAAAGCTTCACATAAATGCACAAAAATCACGATGTGCAGAATAGAATTGGGATTGAGATTCACAAGCTCAATCCCATAGAAGAAAAGGAGCCCGCGCAAGAAGCTGCAGCAGGGAACTTCGAGACCATGCTCAAAAAATGGGTGGAAAACAACAATCTGCTTATGGATCGGAAGAGGATGGGCTTCAGAACCGGGTACCTTTCAATTGATGCGCGCCTGTGCTGGAAGGACGACGTCGACCACCATGGTGTTCAGATCCTTGGTGGTGATGTTGCTCTTCGGGAATTCCCGCAGCTGATCTAGGATGTCCAGCTCTGAGGATGATGACTCGGCGGCGGCAGTAGCTTTCTACCCCTTGGCAGATTTGTGTATCATTTTGATGGGATGGTGTGTTGAGGTGGATCTGGAAATGGCACTCTAATCGTAGCACGAGCTCGGGGGCTGGGGAATGCTGGAAGATCTATGGCGGCAGCGAGAAACTGCTAACCCTAACAATGAGGAGCTGAGGAGGTGCGAGAACAGAGGAAGCCAGAGGAAGATGAAGCGCTAGAGCGAAATGACGGTGTGGACTTGGCGTCATCCTTCCCTCGCCCTTTTGTACCTTCGCTTTTTGACCTAGTCGCGGGACGTCCATATGGGCTGGCATGGGCTGCACAGTGGTAGGCCATTTGTTTTTGTTCACTATAATAAAGATAGGCGATATTCTTTAAACAAAATTTTGGTAAAGAACCTTGAGAGTTAATCTTGGGGGCTTCTTTGATGAGAAGCAGTGGCAAATCCACTAATAATATATACATATCTATATGATTTGAAGATCATGTAGCAAAGGACTTGATGGTCGTTCAGATATGAGTTCATGATTGTGTTGCTGATTGATGTCAGTAATTGAATATAAAAAATGAGCTTATTATAATTCGTGTGATGATTTAGTAAGGAAAAGCTATTCTATGATTGATGTCATTTTAGCTTAGTACTGTATTATGATTGATGTCATAAAATTTTATATGGACTATAACATGATTGAAGTCATGATATTAGGTCTATGAATCACTCAGACTAGAGTGTGTATCACTCGGCCTTAAATTCCATCGGTCCACATGTTTGACGATATGCAGACTGATCCTCTAGTTTGATGATTAGAGGTTAGAAAAGCTCATACTTGATGGTTTGAGTAAACTAAACCCAACAAAATGTTAAGAGCCAATGTTATTAGACTCTTGCATTATTTGTTAGTCTTCAAATTATACAAGAGTCGGGGGCTACACCTGATCAGGTGCACCTAGTCGACGCACCAGATCTATTAGGAACTTCAGTTCAGAGGTCTTCCTAATTTGTGACATGTTCACATAGACATTGAAGATCGCTCGGCGAGTCACAGCTCAAAATCAAAAAGCACTCGGGGGCTGCTGTGGAATATATACCTTTCGGGTATCCATAGCTAAGCTGAAGTCGGTAGACAACCGGGCGGCCCACCATAAGAGAACCGACCGAGTCGGCTTGGAGCACAAGGCAATTAGAGAGAGACTTTCTATGTAAATCCTTATAGACTACGAGTAGGATATATAAGGTGGCAGGGACCTCTCCATTAAGGGCACCAATTCACATTGCAATATAAATCACAGAACACAGGACGTAGGATTTTTACTCTTATCGAGAGGGCCTGAACCTGTATAACTCAGCGTCTTGTGTTACCATCGTAGTTCTTAGTTCCGACATAGTTCTATAAATATATTGTCGAGAATAAGTCTGAACAGGAATTGACTCGTGATAATACGTATGTGAGAGGAGCTTTTAGTTGGCTAATGATTGGGTCATAAGGCACGGCATCATCCGGTTCTCGTTAGATTGCAAAATGCATGAGCTTTGTTTCCGCGGGCTAGTAAGAGTTCGGGTGAGTCCCTCCACCCTCATGCCTCTCGAGATTGTAGCCGTACATTAATATTTGGCTCTCTCTCATATCACGTCAATGGTTCAAAAAAGAATGTCACGTCAATGGATGAGGTTCAGGTTACTCACGTAAATTAATCAATAAAATCATTGGTATTTTTTCCTTTCCTCCGTTGCGTGGCCTTCTCTGTTGCTTGGTTCCTGATCAACTGTTTCTCTCTTCCTTGGGTTACTTCTTCTTCTGCCTTTGTGAGCCAGCGTCTCTAATTTGATGAACTTTTTTTAATGTTTCCTAGAGCATCTCCAAGAGAGTCTCATAAACTCTTACTATATTAAATTAATAAGGTTTAATTTAAAAAAACTTTAATGGCTTCCCAAAATAATTCATAGACTTATTCTCCCTCTAAATTCACATCATTTGTACCTAAAGTTGGGCGCCATAATCCTTATATTTTCAAAAGAATTGATGTCGTTGTGGCCTACGTGGACCAATCAAATATTTTTTAATCTACTTTTAGAGAGAACTATTAGAGAAGACAAGAAAATTTATCCTCAATAATATTTGGGCTGCTACTAAAAACATTCTTTTAGGCACAAAAACAGAAACGGCCTATAGCGGTGGCTCGTAAAGGCCTATAGCAGCGGGCAGACCATCCCGCCGCTACGCAAACGCAACTACAAATAAGCATTTGTAGCGGCGGGTGGTTTGTCGCTGAAACAAACCGCCGCTACAGACCCATTAGTAGCGGCGGTTGAAGATGTTAACCGCCACTCTTGTGATCTAATATTAGTGGCGGTTGACATCACCAACCACCGCTACTTTGCTCTAGTAGTAGCGGCGGTTGACATCTTCAACCGCTGCTACTTGTTATTTTCAAAAAAAATAAAATAAAATAAAATTCAGCATATATACAGAAATCACAGATTATGCATACACAGAAATTTACAACATCTCATCACATATATTTAAAAAATCTCATCACAGAAATTTACAACATATCATCACAGAATATATAGAACATCTCATCAAAATGTTCAATAGATATTATAAAATTTCTTATATGAACCCTAATGCATAGTCATCATCTTTCTCTGGAATGTTGGGCCCATATGGTGCTCTCGAACCAGCCCACTCACAACAGGACCTATGTTTTGTTGATAGTAATTAAACCCTTCGAATTAAAGCACTTCCCTTCTGGACTAATAACCTTTCTCAAGATAAAACGACAGAGAGAAGCTACAACTAGATACATGGAATTTGTACTCAAGTGAATGCGGGATTCAGGAATCATACCCTTTCCGAACTCATCATCCCTTTTCATCTTTGCAGCCCATTCTTTCTTTGTCCTTGCGGCTTTCTGTGTCACATGAGCAGAGTCTGTTAGTATATAAGATATTAAAAATCAAAAATAAAGTAAAATAGACATAAACAAAATCAACTTAACTCTTGTTGAGACTCCTTAATGATATGGTCCTAGCAAGTTGAACTGCCAGATGAGAACACATAAGTGTAGTAACCATAATGCACACTTTCTTGTACTTGCTTATGACACTATAAATTAGAGAAAACAAGTTAGTTACACTTATGATAATTATATGAATGGATAGTACGATAAGAACATGTACGAGATGCATATAAGTCTTACCAAAAACCTATGACGAAACTACATGTTTTTTTCCTTGTAGGATGGCATGGCCCTCCGGCTATGACATATTTCTCGTAAGCACTGAGCGATCGACAAAAGCGTATCATTAGATGATATTAACATCATCATACCATACATACATAGACAAATTTCTTACCGATTGATGAGTTGCATAATGTCGCTGTATAACTTCTTGTCGTAGTCCATACTATCAAGCACTAGAAGATACCCTTCTTTGGAAAATATCATCAGACAGATCCAATGATCATTACAATAATGTTGTCAATAAGCTAATTATGATTGAATTTAATTTGATAGATGATGAAAGCAGTAGTTGATGAGGACATCAATGACATACGAATAATGACGACGGAAGATGGCGCGCCAAACCAAGCTGTCACGCCTCCACCTCTCGTCGTCGCGCCTCCTCGAGTTACGGATCCATCTTCTAACGAGACGACGACGTACAAGGGCCCAATCACTAGAGCTCGAGCCCAGGAATTGAAGACGGTTTTGATGCTAAGGAACGACGGCCCAGGATGATGTTGTCCGAAGGCCCACGTGGCCCAAGTCACACGACTCCCTCTCCACCGCACGCCTCTCCACTTCAGCCGGCCCTAGATGCCTCGTCCTCTCCTTCGTGCAATACATCAGATTGCTCGCCGCTAATTCTTGCTCGTTCTTCGATTGCGCGTAAGAATTGATCCTCGTGATCAGGTTGATCTTGTTTACCGCAAGGTTAATATCCTCCGGAAGTTGGTTCAGCGATTGCATTGGCGCTTCGGCTTGCTCGTCGTAGTCGGATCGTGAGGGTCAACATCCACTAAATTGAAGTTATCTCCACTCACCGAAAGATCGGGCACTCTACACCTATCAAGTGGTATCAGATTCCAGTGTTTCTCGGTGAGTTTTATCCAAGTCCACATAAAAAGAAAACTACAAAAAAAAAAAGTTTACCCCAGTACGGTTTTGAGCCTTGCACTTTCGTTCAATAATTTGCGTTGTTGAGTTTTTGTGCTTTCGCTTTTGATCGTTGCTGGTACACTGTGTTTCATCGTTTTCTTCCTATCATCGTCGTATCCTTCCACCGTGCCGCGTGTTTTCACCACCACAGTTTGCTTTCCGCCGCATCTGTTTACCCCGTCTCGCTTGCCAAATTTTCCCACTGCACCGTGAGTCCGGGTCAATCACTGCCTCGACGATCGAGTCCTACTCGGTTACGTCGTGACCCGCTCGCCTTGCCCTGTGTTTAGTTCTGTTCGGTTTCGTGTGTCCCGCTCGCCTCGCTGATCGAGTCCTACTCGGTTACGTCGTGACCCGCTCGCCTCGCCCTGTGTTTAGTTCTGTTCGGTTTCGTGTGTCCCGCTCGCCTCGCTGATCGAGTCCTACTCGGTTACGTCGTGACCCGCTCGCCTCACCCAGTGTTTGTTTCTGCTCGGTTTCGTTTGTTACGTCGTGACCTGATCTTTTTATTACCGTTCTACCCCTGCCTCAAAAAAAGTGCTTGTGCTTAATTGCTTATTTGAGGTCTCATTGTTTATATTTTCAGCAAAAAGTATTAAAAAAAAGAGAAAAAGAGAAAAAAAAAGAAAAAAAAGAGAAAAAAAAGAAAGAAAAAAAACAGAAAAAAAGAGCGGCCGAGCAACACAGGCGACGCGTTCTTGCTGCACTTTGTTTTGATCCTTTTTCCTTTCTCTTGCACTTGTACCGGCAGCAATCTTTTCGCGTTTAGCACCATTATTCAGCTTTGCAGTTATTGTTTGAATTGTGCTAATCCTTGGATTGAGTGCAGCCTCCTAGCCCCACAAATTTTCTACTACGAGCAGGTTTTTGTTTCACCACACAATCGCTCCACCAATCTTCCACCGGTTTTACCTGTGGTTGCAGTTCACGCTTGCGTGCTTGGTAAGGACGGCTAAGAATTTCATAACAGCTTTTTGATTGAGCTTTTCATCCACCACTCACCTCTCGTTGTAGGATCCCGCTTTTTGTATTGCTTGTGTTTCTATGGCAGAAAACAGCTCGAAGTCGGAGGAGCTCACCCTCCAGGATGTCCAGGCACAGGTAGATGGTCTACAAAACGACATGAAGGCGATGCACGAGAGACTTGACTCTACGGTCACTTCGTCGAATGAACATTTTGATCAACTGGACCTTGCTGATACGGCTGCCCGCACCACGCTCGCGACGATCATGACTCGTCTTGAGGCCATGTCGACGCAGCTTGGGACCATGACGACGCAGCTCACGGAGTTGCAACATGCACGTGACTACGGCGCCGACACCGAGCAGGACGACGACAATCGCCGTGGTCGTGCTCGTAGGGTACGTGTTCCTATTAATGATTCTTTTGCCAAAAGAAAATTTCGTATTCCCACTTTTAATGGCAAATATGATCCGGGTGCTTATCTTGATTGGGAATTAGAGGTTGAACAAAAATTTGCATGCCATGATATTCCTGCTAATTTACAAGTTAAGGCTGCTATTAGTGAATTTACTGAATGTGCTTTACTTTGGTGGCGTGAGTATAGACAAAGATATCCTGATAATATTCCAGCCACTTGGACGGCATTAAAAGCTGCTATGCGTCATCGTTTTGTGCCGTCATATTATGCTAGAGATTTGCTTAATCAAATGCAGCGTTTTCAACAAGGTTCACTTTCTGTAGAGGATTATTATCAAGCTTTGCAAAAGGGTATGATTCGCTGTGGTTTAGTTGAACTGGATGATGCTGCTATGGCTCGCTTTAGGGGTGGGTTAAATCGTGAAATTCAGAAGATTCTTGATTATAAGCGTTATGATGATATGACCACCTTATTTGAATATGCTTGTAAAGCTGAACGTGAAGTGCAGGATCGACAATCTTCGTCAAGACCCAACATTTTTGTAGGGTCCAAGACGCCTTCAGCTCCCCGGTCGACACCCCCTTCCACGTCGCGCGACCACTCCTCGACCACGTCCAAGTCGAGTGCTCCATCCACGGCCAAATCTGCCTCGTTCGTGCCGTCCTCCTCGTCGTCTGGACGAGCTCGTGATATTCAGTGTCACCGTTGCCGAGGATTTGGTCATGTGATACGCGATTGTCCAAATAAACGAACTATGTTGATTCGTGACGACGGTGGGTATTCTTCTGCTAGTGATTATGAGGATATTCAGCAGACTATGCTTGCCACTAATCATGCAGATAATACGGAGCTTCATGTCGACTCTAGTGCCGCCGACAGGTATGCCACTCTTGTTGTGCAGGGTGTTCTTAGTACACAGGTCGTTCAGGATGAAAAATATCAGCGCCACAACATTTTTCATATCAAAGGCGTTGTGCAAGAACGAGCGGTCCGTATAATCATCGATGGTGGCAGTTGCAACAATTTGGCTAGTACGACCTTGGTGGAGCAGTTGTCATTGCCAACAAGGAAGCATCCACATCCTTATCACATTCAATGGCTTAATGATGGCGGCAAAATAAAGGTAACGCGCTCGGTACGTGTTCCTTTCTCTCTTGGCGCCTATTCTGATTTTGTAGATTGTGATGTTGTTCCAATGGAAGCATACTCTTTGTTGCTTGGCCGTCCTTGGCAATATGATGTTGATAGTGTCCATCATGGTCGCTCCAATTATTATTCCTTCATGTTCAAGGGTCAGAAAATTGTTATTCATCCTATGACACCTGAACAAGTTCTTAAAGATGATATTGCTCGAGCGACAAAAGCTGCAAAATTGATTACATCGCCTCCTGTTGCACCTGTTCAACATGAGATCAAATTGAATAACCCTATCTTGCTTGCTACACGTGCTGATTTTGATGAATTACATGATGCTAATCTGCTTTGCTATGTGCTAGTTTGCTCTCGTATGCTTGTTTCACTAGATGAGGCGCCTATGTTGCATATTCCTCCTGCTGTTGCTAACCTTTTGCAGGTCTATAAAGATGTTTTTCCCACTGAATTGCCGTCGGGTCTTCCTCCTATTCGTGGCATAGAACATCAGATTGATTTAATTCCAGGCGCACAGCTTCCTAATCGCGCCCCGTACCGCACAAATCCTGAGGAGACGAAAGAAATTCAGCGTCAAGTGCAGGCATTGCTTGATAAAGGTTACATTCATGAGTCTCTCAGCCCTTGTTCAGTTCCTATTTTGCTTGTTTCTAAGAAAGATGGTTCTTGGCGTATGTGTGTAGATTGTCGTGCAATTAACAATATTACAATTCGTTATCGATATCCTATACCACGCCTTGATGATATGCTTGATGAACTTAGTGGTGCCACAATTTTCTCTAAGGTTGATTTGCGTAGTGGTTACCATCAAATAAGAATGAAATTAGGAGATGAATGGAAAACGGCTTTTAAAACTAAATTTGGCTTGTATGAATGGTTGGTTATGCCGTTTGGATTGTCTAATGCTCCTAGCACTTTTATGCGCTTAATGAATGAAGTTCTTCGGCCTTTCATTGGAATATTTGTTGTTGTCTATTTTGATGATATCCTTATATACAACAAATCCATAAATGAGCATTTAGATCATTTGCATGCTGTTTTTGATGCTTTGCGTGCTGCTCAATTGTTTGGGAACATGGAAAAATGCACTTTTTGCACGCAACGTGTTTCGTTTCTTGGATATGTTGTTACTCCACAGGGCATTGAGGTCGACAGCAGCAAGGTGGACGCCATTCAGAGTTGGCCCCAACCGACGACGGTCACACAGGTTCGCAGTTTTCTTGGTCTTGCAGGCTTCTATCGTCGTTTTGTGCGGGATTTCAGTTCTATTGCTGCACCATTACATGAGCTGACCAAGAAGGGTGCGCCATTTGAGTGGGACGCACCACAAGACGACGCATTCAAGACTTTAAAGGAACGGTTAACTCATGCTCCTCTCTTACAATTGCCTAATTTTGATAAAGTGTTTGAATTGGAATGTGATGCTAGTGGAATTGGTTTGGGTGCTGTTTTGTTGCAAGATCATAAACCCATTGCTTATTTTAGTGAGAAGTTAAGTGGTGCTGCTCTTAAATATTCCACTTATGATAAAGAACTTTATGCTTTAGTAAGAACTTTGCAAACATGGCAGCATTATTTATGGCCTCGCGAATTTATTATTCATTCTGATCATGAGGCTTTGAAACATATTAGAACCCAAACTAATCTGAATCGTCGACATGCTAAATGGGTTGAATTTATTGAATCTTTTCCATACATCATTAAACATAAAAACGGGAAGGAGAATGTGATTGCCGATGCTTTGTCTCGTCGTTATATGATGCTGTCCCAATTAGACTTTAAAATCTTTGGTTTGCAAGCTTTGAAAGATCAATATGTGAATGATGCTGATTTTCATGATATTAGGATGCATTGTAAGGATGGCAAACCTTGGGGCAAATTTCATATGCAGGATGGGTTCCTGTTTCGTGCTAACAAGCTGTGTATTCCAGCTAGCTCGGTTCGTCTTTTGTTGTTACAGGAGGCGCATGGAGGTGGTCTTATGGGTCACTTCGGAGTTTTCAAGACACATGAGGTGTTGGCCGACCATTTCTTTTGACCACGGATGCGCCGTGATGTTGAGCGCCTTGTTGCACGCTGTACTACATGTCAAAAAGCTAAATCTCGTTTGGGTAATCATGGTTTGTATATGCCCTTGCCTGTTCCCTCTTCTCCTTCGCATGATATTTCGATGGATTTTGTTTTGGGATTGCCTCGCACTAAGAAGGGGAGGGACAGTATTTTTGTGGTTGTTGATCGTTTCTCTAAAATGGCTCACTTTATACCTTGTCATAAAGCTGATGATGCCTCAAATGTTGCTGAATTGTTCTTTAGAGAGATTGTTAGATTACATGGAATTCCTAAAATAATTGTCTCTGATCGTGATGCTAAGTTTCTTAGTCATTTTTGGCGTTCTCTTTGGAATAAATTAGGAACTAAGCTGCTGTTTAGTACTACTTGTCATCCTCAAACTGATGGGCAAACTGAGGTAGTAAATAGAACTTTGTCTGCTATGCTTAGAGCTGTTTTAGATAAAAATTTGAGACGCTGGGAAGATTGTTTACCTCATGTTGAATTTGCTTATAATCGTGCTACACATTCTGCCACTAAGATGTGTCCTTTTGAGGTTGTTTATGGCTATGTTCCTAAGGCGCCTATTGATTTGTTTGCTATTGATGTTGAGGATGAACCACATCTTGATGCTCTTGCTCATATTGATCATATGAAACAATTGCATGAAGAAACACAACACAACATTGCCATTGCTAATAAAAAGTATCAAGTTGCTGGTAGTAAAGGTAGAAAACATATTTCTTTTGAACCTGGTGATTTGGTATGGTTGCACTTGCGTAAAGATAGATTTCCTACTTTGCGTCGTTCTAAACTGATGCCTCGTGCTGCTGGTCCTTTTAAAGTGCTAATCAAGATTAACGATAATGCTTATGTTCTTGACTTGCCCATGGAGTTTGGTGTTTCCACTAGTTTTAATGTTGCAGTTTTGAAACCATACTTGGGTGAGGATGATGAGTTGCCGTCGAGGACGACTTCACTTCAAGAAGGGGAGGATGATGAGGACATCAATGACATACGAATAATGACGACGGAAGATGGCGCGCCAAACCAAGCTGTCACGCCTCCACCTCTCGTCGTCGCGCCTCCTCGAGTTACGGATCCATCTTCTAACGAGACGACGACGTACAAGGGCCCAATCACTAGAGCTCGAGCCCAGGAATTGAAGACGGTTTTGATGCTAAGGAACGACGGCCCAT
Organism: Eleusine indica; assembly: GCA_030378355.1. Classification (NCBI taxonomy): domain Eukaryota; kingdom Viridiplantae; phylum Streptophyta; class Magnoliopsida; order Poales; family Poaceae; genus Eleusine; species Eleusine indica. The sequence continues at coordinate 33,257,378 of CM059495.1, read as the reverse complement.
GATGATGTCGCCCGAAGGCCCACGTGGCCCAAGTCGCACGACTCCCTCTCCACCGCGCGCCTGTCCACTTCAGCCGGCCCTAGATGCCTCGTCCTCCCCCTATATAGTCAAGGGCTGCGCCCCTTGTAATCTTTGAGTTTTGTTTTAAGTTTAGCTTAGCTATACATCCGTCTCTCGACGTGAATTCAGAACTCCACCTTCGTGCAATACATCAGATTGCTCGCGTCTTATTCTTGCTCGTTCTTCGATTGCGCGTAAGAATTGATCCTCGTGATCAGGTTGATCTTGTTTACCGCAAGGTTAATATCCTCCGGAAGTTGGTTCAGCGATTGCATTGGCGCTTCGGCTTGCTCGTTGTAGTCGGATCGTGAGGGTCAACATCCACTAAATCGAAGTTATCTCTACTCACCGAAAGATCGGGCACTCTACACCTATCAGTAGTTGTCCAACTTACTTGAAGTCATATGGGGCCATAATGCATTCTCTATCCTGCCACTTCAAGTAGTAGTCGCATAAATAATTAAGAACTTTAGTCCTTGCTTTATTTGTCAGAACCGCCTTGATTGCAGTTAGCTCTGCTGGTGTCTTATCCGGATGGTTTTCTGGATTTATCGTTGGGTTGATCGTACTTTGGTTGATGCGGTTCGGGTTAACGTAGGCCACCCTCCAATCTTTTCTATTGGTCATCTTTCTTTGGAAAAAGGAGTTCAAGCTACAAAGAAAAAATGCATAAGATAATATATTGAATTATGCTTGAAATATGAAGTAGATCAAACGCGACACATACATCCACCATAAGGTGATGAAGGTGACGTCCATCTTGTCTAGACGAAACATTGAATGGACATCCTCCCAAAATAGGGGTAAGATTTGTTTGTCTTTTTTTTGTTGAACACCTCTTTTGGAATCCTACAAATGATTGCAGTGACCCCTTCCTTCGACGCCATCATGTACCAGTCGTGCAACTTCCGCATCTCCCACGACAGGTTCTTGTACATGTACTTTGATATAAGGGATTTACCTAATATGAATTTTGGGTAGTCCACATTGTCTGTAGGATTGTCCAAAATTTGATCGTTGTATGACAATATATCCCAAGGATCTTGTTCTTGCAGGATGAGCTTACTGGTGGATGCTAGACATTTTTTCAATCCAGCCAAGTACTTATCAACATCATGTTTTTCTTTTAGGTCTGTTGGCTCATTATGAAAACCGGTAATCATCTTTGGGATTACCGGAGCCTTGATGACAACTAGTGCAGGCTGGACTTGAATTACTGGAGCCTAAACTTGAACCATTGCAGCCGCTATTGACGGAGGCTTGACGACAACATGGATAGCCTGTACTATTCCTTCAGCAATGACCGGAAGAGGCTTGTTTTCACTATAGATTATAGGACTGTGAGTCGAGTCGGCTTCTGCATGAGGAGATTGGGTCTTGTTTCCCGAGGATGCCACAGACATAGGAGACAGCTGTCCACCTGCCGTGAGTGGTTAGCTCGTATGAAAGGACCCGTGCCCAGATAACAGGGGTGGAGAAACTCATTTGGAGAGTACAACATCACGATATTTCCAAATAATGAAAGAGCCGAGCACATCTTGGAGAGTTTCTATACCTGCCTCAGGTATCGGGCATTCAATCTCGTTGTCCTCATAGCCAGCTACTATTTCTGACACGGTGACACGCACGTAACGGAGGGGGATATCCCTGTTATGGAGCGCCTCTCCTGGAAACGCCATGCTGGATGCAACCTTCATCATCTTCCCCTTGTAACCAAATGGCACATGCAACTCGCAAGGAGTATCCTCAGTGATGTCCTCCGTTCCTGATTGCATGGAGACTGATGGTTGACCGGAGACTGATGGCTGCGTGGATGAGGACGAACCACGTAAGAAGGCATCCATAGCAGCCTGCAGGTTGGGGTCCAAACGACCGCTTTGTTTGTTGATAGCGAACATAAGAAGTTGTCGCCTCCATTGCTCCTTGGCTTTCTTTTCTTGCTCTTTCTTGTGCAATGTATGCTTCTTGTACAGGTGTGAGGATGTTCCAGAGAAACCTTCTTTCCATGTTGCCGATGATGACACTCCTCGTATCGGACCAGCATGTTCTTTGGTCCCAATAGCCTTCGCTAGCCCATCCTTGTGATATTCAGGTGTAAACAGACAAGCCTTCATCTACGTCATGATGGGACCTTTCAAGGCTTGCACGACTTCAACTGTCATGGGATCCTTCATAATAATCTCCTTCATCGGTTAACTCGGAGTGACCATATACCCAATTCTTGGTATACTCATTGGTGTTTGGCAAAGGATCAGGTTCTCCTTCCGCGCAGAGCTTTGCTTCCCTCTCTCCACAAATCGGAATCTTCTTTTTGTATCCGCCCGAACCTAACTGCGGTTTGTACTTGTTCTGCTTGTTTAGCTCAACCATCTTTTCACTGAGCTCCTTCGAAGCACGGCTCGTCTTCTGCTCAACAAACTCATCCCATTCCTGCGGACTGATATTTCCATGCTTGTCGAATGGGGTTTGATTTTTCTTGACGAATTGGTAGTTGAGATTGGACTTGTAATCTCGAAAGATGTCATTGAGAGTGGGCATTATGGCCTTCTTGGCTCTCTTGAGATCTGCTGGCTGGAACCGGATGGTTGCTGTGACGTCAACCCACATATCATCTTTTCTGCCATCCGTGACTTGGCGCCAATCTTGCCACATGATTTTGCAATGGTCCCTCACCACTTTGTTGCAACGATTCCGCCATTTGGCATTGACACCAGCGGGCTCAATCGGTTCTCCATCTTTGGTGTCTAGTGCAGTAACCTCATAGATGCCCTCTTCCTTATTCGCGGAGCACTGACCGTGCTTGCATTTGTGTGTGCACACTTGGGCAGGCACCTCTTCCGTTTGCTGCTCGGGGGCCTCATCTGCCGCAGCCTCTGCTGCAAATAGCTGACGGGCACTTCGTCGAGGGCCCTAGGATATAAGTAGTAGATTTTAGTTGATATAATCTATGTACCAAATAAAAAAACTATCTTTGACAAGATACCTTCTCTTCAGGCACGCAATCAGGGTCCGGGTTCCCTAATCGACGTTCCCTAGGTGATGGCGGATGCGGATCCTCTGGTTCTTCCTAGCGCTCGCTTGATCCTTCATTGTCTGAAGATGACCTCGCTTCTGAGGGCGCCTTGAGGGCGTCTTCCTCTTGAGAGGGCATATTGTCCGCCATGACGAGAAGACTTTGACACCTTATATTAGATATGACGACTAGTTTAGAAAACAAGGATTATACACCTTTCATCATTGAGCATAGAGACAAGGAAAAGAAAAGAAAAGAATAGAAAAGTCAAAATTTGCTCTCAGTGCGGGTTGCTGAATCAACAGCCTTCCAACGCTCTAAGATCCTTGACTTGTACAGCAACATATATCCAATATCCTAGTATATGGTCTATGTCGCCAGACTAGTCTCACTTAGCCCGCTTTCATCATTGAGCATGGGTTGATTGCCTATGCAGAATAGATAAATAGTACAGAGAGACAAGGAGAAGAATGGAAAAGTTAAAAAATGTGCTCTCAATGCGGGTTGTCGAATCAACGGCCTTCCAACGCTCTAAGATCCTTGACCTGTATAACAGCATGTATCCAATATTCTAGGATATGGTCCATGTCGCCACACTAGCCTCACTTAGCCCGCTTTTATCATTGAGCATCGATCGCCTGTAGAATAGTTAAGTAGTACAGAGAGACAAGGAGAAGAATAGAATAGGAACATCGCATATATATCATAAGCAGATATATCATAGGCCGCAAGTATATGGCATATATATGGCCATAAGTAAATAATACTATGGATATATCAGAAATGGCAGCAAATAAGCAACAATAGTGAGCATGACAGTGAGCAAGTATATAGGGCAATTAATTACTAAGCATATAGGCAGCAAGTAAACTACAAGTATGGCGACAAGTAAATAATACTACAGATTATTTAGAAATAGCAGCAAGTAAACTACAAGTATGGCGATAAGTAAATTACAAGCATTTTCAGATCCTATCACTTAGTCCTAATGCGAAAAGAATACTTGTAACATTGAACTAGTAACATATTCTAACATATTAGAAAACACAAAATCTTATAGTGAAACAATCTGAAACAAGTATATAGGGCGGTTAATTACTAAGCATATAGACAATAAACTATAATAGAAAGCCACAAAGATGAAGATCACAACTGATTTCTAACTTTAACAGTGGTCAAGTCAGTTGCATACTAATCAATAGCACAATCTGCTACTATGAAATCGACAATTTAATTTTAATTTCTCATTCTCATTACATGCTTCTGACTAAATTGAACAATAACAAGGCCTGACAAAATTGTGCGACATATCCAACAGATATAACATGGCAGGGGCATCGGTTCAGCGCAGCAAATAAGCAAACATAGAAATTACTGAAGACAGTTAAACTGTCTCATAGATATAGGTCGACACAAACATAGAAAAAAATATTAAAACAAAATTACTGAAGAAAAAATAGACAACATATAGCAAGGATGAAAACAAAATAGTTGATGGACGAACCTATGTAAACTTCCAAGTAAGCCCTATGACCATATATGATAATAAATGAAATAAAAGTGTAAAATAAACTGAGATCCAAAGAATAGGAATATAATAGAAGATGTCTAAAGTTTGTAATAAGAAATAGGCATTTTTCAAAAAATAAAAAATCTGTTACAAAATGAAAAGATGGTATGCCTTGCAGGCATATGATTTAACAGAATACAAAGAAAAAACATGCCCACGGCCTACATAACAGATAAAAGGAACACGATTTTATGAATCGAATTTTTATGACCATGCATGGTTACCACCTCCTAAATCAGATAGGGTCTTTCAACAAAAACAAAAAAAAATAGTTTAAGAGCACCAGAGTAGCAACTTTTAGAGCACCAAGGTAACAGAGGACCTAGCATGAACCACAAGATAAAGATCCAAATTCGAAAATGCTTTTAGAGCACCAGAGTAATAGAGTAGCAACTTTTCCCCTTGGCAGCGCCAAAAACAAAAAAATTGGCTCCTTTCTCCTAGAAAATCAATTGAGAGAAAAAAAAACAGGCTTGCATATGCCTACAATACATCTCAATGAACTTCTACGAATGCACTCTGATAATTGTTATAAGAATGGCACCGGTACCCCTGAATTGAAAATAAAACTAACAAATCAAGTCGTCAAGACAAGCATCTGAACAACAACTACAGCAGGAATGGAACAACCTACCCCAGATCGTGCAATATGCAGAGCAACGTGATCAATCATTCAAATTAAAGATCGCTGCAAACATTGCTATAAGAATTAACATAGTAGAGGGGAAGACGACCAAACATGAGCACAAGAAGAGGGGAGAGGGGAAGCAGAGGAGGGTGCGGCGCTTACCAGAAAGAAGGCAACGGTCGTCGAGGTGGCGGTGGCGCTTATCAGAGAGAAGGCATGTGCGACCATCGACAAGGGGGAGGAGGCCCATGCGGCGGCCCTCGGGGATGAGGAGGGGGGCTCATGACGGCGTCGGTTGGGGCCAACTCTGAATGGCGTCCACCTTGCTGCTATCGACCTCAATGCCCTGTGGAGTAACAACATATCCAAGAAACGAAACACGTTGCATGCAAAAAGTGCATTTTTCCATGTTCCCAAACAAGTGAGCAGCACGGAAAGCATCAAAAACAGCATGCAAATGATCTAAATGCTCATTCATGGATTTGTTGTATATAAGGATATCATCAAAATAGACAACAACAAATATTCCAATGAAAGGCCGAAGAACTTCATTCATTAAGCGCATAAAAGTGCTAGGAGCATTAGACAATCCAAACGGCATAACCAACCATTCATACAAGCCAAATTTAGTTTTAAAAGCCGTTTTCCATTCATCTCCTAATTTCATTCTTATTTGATGGTAACCACTACGCAAATCAACCTTAGAGAAAATTGTGGCACCACTAAGTTCATCAAGCATATCATCAAGGCGTGGTATAGGATATCGATAACGAATTGTAATATTGTTAATTGCATGACAATCTACACACATACGTCAAGAACCATCTTTCTTAGGAACAAGCAAAACCGGAACTGAACAAGGGCTGAGAGACTCACGAATGTAACCTTTATCCAGCAATGCCTGCACTTGACGCTGAATTTCTTTCGTCTCCTCAGGATTTGTGCGGTACGGGGAGCGATTAGGAAGCTGTGCGCCTGGAATTAAATCAATCTGATGTTCTATGCCACGAATAGCAGGAAGACCCGATGGCAATTCAGTGGGAAAAACATCTTTATAGACCTGCAAAAGGTTAGCAACAGCAGGAGGAATATGCAACATAGGCGCCTCATCTAGTGAAACAAGCATACGAGAGCAAACTAGCACATAGCAAAGCAGATTAGCATCATGTAATTCATCAAAATCAGCACGTGTAGCAAGCAAGATAGGGTTATTCAATTTGATCTCATATTGAACAGGTGCAACAGGAGGCGATGTAACCAATTTTGCAGCTTTTGTCGCTCGAGTCATAGGATGAATAACAATTTTCTGACCCTTGAACATGAAGGAATAATAATTCGAGTGACCATGATGAACACTATCAACATCATAGTGCCAAGGACGGCCAAGCAACAAAGAGCATGCTTCCATTGGAACAACATCACAATCTACAAAATCAGAATAGGCGCCAAGAGAGAAAGGAACACGTACCGAGCGCGTTACCTTTATTTTGCCGCCATCATTAAGCCATTGAACGTGATAAGGATGTGGATGCTTCCTTGTTGGCAATGACAACTGCAACACCAAGGTCGTACTAGCCAAATTGTTGCAACTGCTACCATCGATGATTATACGGACCGTTCATTCTTGCACAACGCCTTTGATATGAAAAATGTTGTGGCGCTGATGCTTTTCATCCTGAACGACCTGTGTACTAAGAACACGCTGCACAACAAGAGTGGCATACCTGTCGGCGGCACTAGAGTCGACATGAAGCTCCGTATTATCTGCATGATTAGTGGCAAGCATAGTCTGCTGAATATCCTCAGAATCACTAGCAGAAGAATACCCACCGTCGTCACGAATCAACATAGTTCGTTTATTTGGACAATCGCGTATCACATGACTAAATCCTCGGCAACGGTGACACTGAATATCACGAGCTCGTCCAGACGACGAGGAGGACGGCACGAACGAGGCAGATTTTGCTGTGGATGGAGCACTCGACATGGACGTGGTCGAGGAGTGGTCGCGCGACGTGGAAGGAGGTGTTGACCGTGGAGCTGAAGGCGTCTTGGACCCTACAAAAATGTTAGGTCTTTACGAAGATTGTCGATCCTGCACTTCACGTTCAGCTTTACAAGCATATTCAAATAAGGTGGTCATATCATCATAATGCTTATAATCAAGAATATTCTGAATTTCACGATTTAACCCACCCCTAAAGCAAGCCATAGCAGTATCATCCAGTTCAACTAAACCACAGCGAATCATACCCTTTTGCAAAGCTTGATAATAATCCTCTACGGAAAGGGAACCTTGTTGAAAACGCTGCATTTGATTAAGCAAATCTCTAGCATAATATGACGACACAAAACGATGACGCATAGCAGCTTTTAATGCCGTCCAAGTGGCTGGAATATTATCAGGATATCTTTGTCTATACTCACGCCACCAAAGTAAAGCAAATTCAGTAAATTCACTAATAGCAGCCTTAACTTGTAAATTAGCAGGAATATCATGGCATGCAAGTTTTTGTTCAACCTCTAATTCCCAATCAAGATAAGCACCCGGATCATATTTGCCATTAAAAGTGGGGATACGAAATTTTATTTTGGCAAAAGAATCATTAATAGGAACACGTACCCTACGAGCACGACCACGGCGATTGTCGCCGTCCTGCTCGGTGTCGGCGCCGTAGTCACGTGCATGTTGCAACTCCGTGAGCTGCGTCGTCATGGTCGCAAGCTGCGTCGACATGGCCTCAAGACGAGTCATGATCGTCGCGAGCGTGGTGCGGGCTGCCGTATCAGCGAGGTCCAGTTGATCAAAACGCTCATTCGACGAAGTGACCGTAGAGTCAAGTCTCTCGTGCATCGTCTTCATGTCGTTTTGTAGACCATCAACCTGTGCCTGGACATCCTGGAGGGTGAGCTCCTCCGACTTCGAGCTATTTTCTGCCATAGAAACACAAGCAATACAAAAAGCGGGATCCTACAACGAGAGGTGAGTGGTGGATGAAAAGCTCAATCAAAAAGCTGTTATCAAATTCTTACCCGTCCTTACCAAGCACGCAAGCGTGAACTGCAACCATAGGTAAAACCGGTGGAAGATTGGAGGAGTGATTGCGTGGCGAAACAAAAACCTGCTCGTAGTAGAAAATTTGTGGGGCTAGGAGGCTGCACTCAATCCAAGGGTTAGCACAATTCAAACAATAACTGTAAAGCTGAATAATGGTGCTAAACGCGAAAAGATTGCTGTCGGTACAAGTGCAAGAGCAAGGAAGAAGGATAAAAAAAAAGTGCAGCAAGAACGCGTCTCCTGTGTTGCTCAGCCGCTCTTTTTTTTCTCTTTTTTTTCCTTTCTTTTTTTCCCTTTTTTCTTTCTTTTTTTTCTTTTTTTATACTTTTTGCTGAAAATATAAATAATGAGACCTCAAATAAGCAATTAAGCACAAGCACTTTTTTTTTTGAGGCAGGGGTAGAACGGTAATTAAAAGACGAGGCGAGCGGGTCACGACGTAACCGAGTAGGGACACACGAAACCGAACAGAACCAAACACAGGGCGAGGCGAGCGGAGATAACTTCGATTTGGTGGATGTTGACCCTCATGATCCGACTACGACGAGCAAGCCGAAGCGCCAATGCAATCGCTGAACCAACTTCCGGAGGATATTAACCTTGCGGTAAACAAGATCAACCTGATCACGAGGATCAATTCTCTCTCTCTGGAGTAGGGACACACGAAACCGAACAGAACCAAACACAGGGCGAGGCGAGCGGGTCACAACGTAACCGAGTAGGACTCGATCAGCGAGGCGAGCGGGTCACGACGTAACCGAGTAGGACTCGGTCGTCGAGGCAGTGATTGACCCGGACTCACGGTGCAGCGGAAAAATTTGGCAAGCGAGACGGGGTAAACAGATGCGGCGGAAAGCAAACTATGGTGGTGAAAACACGCGGCACGGCGGAAGGATACGACGATGATAGGAAGAAAACGATGAAACATAGTGTACCAGCAACGATCAAAAGCGAAAGCACAAAAACTCAACAACACAAATTATTGAATGAAAGTGCGAGGCTCAAAACCGTACTGGGGTAAACTTTTTTTTTGTAGTTTTCGGTTTATGTGGACTTGGATAAAACTCACCGAGAAACACTGGAATCTGATACCACATGATAGGTGTATAGTGCCCAATCTTTCGGCGAGTGGAGATAACTTCGATTTGGTGGATGTTGACCCTCACGATCCGACTACGACGAGCAAGCCGAAGCGCCAATGCAATCGCTGAACCAACTTTCGGAGGATATTAACCTTACGGTAAACAAGATCAACCTAATCACGAGGATCAATTCTTACGCGCAATCGAAAAACGAGCAAGAATTAGAGGCGAGCAATCTGATGTATTGCACGAAGGTGGAGTTCTAAATTCACGTCGAGAGATGGATGTATAGCTAAGCTAAACTTAAAACAAAACTCGAAGATTACAAGGGGCGCAGCCCTTGACTATATAGGGGGAGGACGAGGCATCTAGGGCCGGCTGAAGTGGAGAGGCGCGCGGGGGAGAGGGAGTCGTGCGACTTGGGCCACGTGGGCCTTCGGGCGACATCAGCCTGGGCCATCGTTCCTTAGCATCAAAACCATCTTCAATTCCTGGGCTCGAGCTCTAGTGATTGGGCCCTTGTACGTCGTCGTCTTGTTAGAAGATGGATCCGTAACTCGAGGAGGCGCGACGACGAGAGGTGGAGGCGTGACAGCTTGGTTTGGCGCGCCATCTTCCGTCATCATTATTCGTATGTCGTTGATGTCCTCATCAAGTGCCGGTCGGGGTAGTCGGCAGTGCCGGTGCGGGGTTCAGACTCAAGCCATCGGCAGTGCCGGTCGTGGCATCGGCACTGCCGATCGACCCCCGACAGAACAGGAAACTGTCACGATTTTTCCCAAAATCTCGCCAAAACTCAACCAAATGATCTCCAAAACGTGCAATTTTTGGACCAGCCAATCCTCAACACATCACAACCCTAATCCTAGAAGATCCACTCAATTGGCTTAAGGAATCATTATGAATTTCAGATCTTGTGCCAAGAACACCGAAATGGGGATACTTGTGAAATCTTTCAAATCGAAGGTGCTAGAGCTTATGATTTGGTTCAAGGACTCATATAGGATTATTCTAGCTCATCATAGCACCAAGATCCCCCAAGAAATCCATCCAAAAACTTGCCCAAAAGTGAGATAAGAAAATTCCCAAGAAAATAGCTCAAAAAATAGAGAAAAAGGCAAATTCAGGATTTAGGGAGAAAGGAAGATCTTGAGCATGAAAATGGATCTCATATCATGGATTCATCAAGTCAAGATACATGGATACATGGCTAGGAATCCACCCTCTTCCTCCCACTATTTGGAAGACAAAGAGATGTCTCTCAAACACCCTCTCCTCTCCTCTATTACATGAAGACCTCTCCTAGCACATTGAAATGAACACCTAACACAAGACTAATGGGAAGAGGCACCTCTCCCACCAGCCACACCTCTTCTTATATAGGCCTAGGGTCTAAGACAAATCTACCCTTGACATATAACTCATTGCCACTTACCACCAGGGGCAAAACCGTCCAACTCTTTTTCCTTCGCCCGAACGCCAGCTAGCCCTTCACAACTTTGCTTCGCCTCGACGCAAGCTCCGCGATGGTGCCACATGCACCTCCAATCGCCGCCACCAGTTTTGAGACCCAAATCGAGAAACCGCCTTGCATGCTTCTCAAAGCGCAACTTCTTGATCTTGACGTGTGTCACCTCATCCCGTGATCCTCCTCACTGGCAAGTGTCTGCCACCTCCGGTCCATTCGAAGCCTCTACTTGCACCGATGCCCGATCACCTTTCACTTGGTCAATCCCGCCGTCTTGATCACCACCCACGGTTTTGAGGCTCAACCGCGAAACCGTCCATCCTTCTTGCCTCTCCACATGTATAGTGTGGATCACCCTTGACTTCACCTAGCCTCCCGATCGTCTGGTCCCAAGTCTCCTACTTGTGCCCAATCCTCTCACCATTGACCGCCAAGTTGACTCCAGTGACCTACATATCATGAGACAAGCAAACACATTTCCCATCTACTGCAAACTCTCCAACATCTTTACCAACTCCAGTTAGTCACAACCATGACATGCACAAACTCATGCAATCCCCAAATTTCGGCATTTCAACTCAAACATCGAACTCAACCAATGTCAAATTACTCATCACATATTGCAAAACCATGACACATATCCACATGGTTTCTCAGAGATCAACATATTCTTCTCATTATTACCTTTCCTATTTCTCTCTAAAAATCAAGGGATGTGATTGAATTGAAGTCTTACCTATTATTAGGAGGTGATAGAGGTACCGTAAAAGCATCACCAAAAGCCCTCCAAAAACTCTCCCTAAATCAAATAAATGGGGTTTAGTCTAAAAAAACCATCTCCAATAGCTCCCCTAAACAACTCACCAATTTATTCTCTCCCTAAATTCTCCTTATTTGTTTTCATGAGTTTTCAAAAGTTTGTGAATTATTGGAGAACTATTTTTAGGGAGAACTATTGGATGAGACAAGAAAACTTCTCCCGGGCTACAAATGAGGAGAATTTAGGGAGAGAATAAATTTGTGAGTTGTTTTGGGGAGCTGTTGGATATGGTTTTTTTATATTAAACCCCAATAATTTGATTTAGGGAGAGTTTATGGGACTCTCTCTTGGAGATGCTCTAATTAACAGGGCCCAACCTAAGATCAAATCAAGAGGATAGGTCATTTCTCTCTGCTTTGCAAAGTGCTCATATGGAAGAGCTCTGGATTTGACATCGAGATTGTGCATTTGAACTCAGAATGTGTGTTTGCGCATATCATCTAGCAAAACACGATCGTACATATATGGAGGGATTCATAATAACTCTTCTTAAATAAACAAATGTGCAAATTGCTTCCAAATGGATTGTCTCGGCCCCCTGTGCATGCAGGTGACTCATTATGACATAGCTCTAAATTACATTTTTCCTAATTAAAAGAACATGTAATAAGTATTTTCCCGAATTCAAATGTGCAAATTGCTTCCAATTGAATTTAAAGTAAGTGGTGTTTTGAGCTCATGGTTGTTTTGACGAGTATTCCATTTCAAGTACCACATACATACAATATTTCGAAACTTTTTTTGGATGAATGTGCTTCCATAAATGTATGTTGGATGGAGGATATATGGCATAGTACTTCTAGTACAGTTAACCGTGATATGAACATCACCAATTACAGGTTGCTGTAAAACTTGAACAAACACATTCTGTATGCAGGGAGGCGTATGGTCGTATAGACACTATATCTCATAGCTAAAGACATGTTTATTAGTGAGCTATATATATATATATATATATATATATATATATATATATATGTGACAAATAGTACCATAAGGAGTTTGGTCAAAAGAGAGAACAAAATCAAACTGAACTGTCATGATTAAAGGTGAAAAGAACATCACCAATTATAGGTTGCTATAAAAGTTGAACAAACACATTATATATGCAGGGAGGCATGCATTATGGTTGGTATAGACACTATATGTCATAGCCAAACACATCTTTGTTAGTGAGCTACATAAACATGTGACAAGTAGTACCATAAGGAGTTTGGTCGAAAGAGAACAAAATCAAACCGGATTGTCACGATGCAAATTGGGTCTATGTGATAGATAAAAGTTTCATATGAATTCAGAAAAAAAAAAGAATCAAGTGATTCGGACACCATATGAGGATGCCCGCTGCTCTCTCTCTCTCTCTCTCTTCAGCAGGACTGCTGTCGCTGCGTGTGGGCCGTGAGTGCCCACTGGCCCACTCGCCATCCATTGCCCTGGGCAGCCGTTATGGTTAACATGGCACATGAGTGCCAGAGAATGCACCACGTGTTGTGACAGGAGGGAGACACGCTTCTGCCGAAAATGCCACGACAACTCTAGATGGTATCCACGTCGGCCAAAATTCTCTCGTGCGTGTAAATCCTTCTCTCATAACCAAGCACATCTTTGTTAATTAGTGAGCTATAAACATGTGTAAAGGTGACCATGGCCATTCTCAATGCATGGTTTCATTTTGTTATTTCCAAGAGTGCCATGTCATCTCATAGTTTTGAAATGGATGAATGAAACTAGATTTATCAATGCAAAGTTTCATTTCACGATTTCATATGTTAGTGTAGCATTTAAATATTCCATCTAAATGACCAGTGAGAGTTGTTAAATGAATAGAGATGAAACGCCAACAGTCTCAATGGAGTTTCATTTTAGTTTCAAAGTTTTGGTAATCGTGTACATGGAGTTTCATCCCAATGAAACCCATGTCTCCTCTCTCCTCAGAAATTACATGCCACATCATCAGTTTTGTCTATGTGACATGTCATTTATTGAGAATGAAACTCCTATGAAACTACTATTGAGATTGGCGAGTTGGATCGAAAGAGAACAAGATTCAAACTGAATTGTCATGCATGATGCAATGGATTCAAACTGGATTGTCACAACGCACATATCATCTGGCCAAACACGATCGTACATATATGGAGGGCTTCGTAATAACTTTTTTTTTGTTAAAACATCCAAATGTGCAAATTACTTCCAATTGAATTTAAAGTAGTAAGTGGTATTTTGATAAGCGAAGGCTACATTTATTAGGGACAATATGATAATTTCTCTCTTTGCTTGTTTTCGCATGGGACAATTGCGCCAATCACCCTATTTTCAAGTCCAATTGCATGTTTCATCCTCTTTTTTAGGGTTTGCACATTTGACCCTAGTTTTTGGAAATGAATTGCATGATTCACCCTATTACATGTAAAAATAGGGCCAAATATGCAATCAAATAGGGTGAATCATGCAACCATATATTGCCAAATATGCAATAAACATAGGGCCAAATATGCATCTGAATTTTCCATTGACTTGGTGGCTGTCGAGCAGGGAGAGCGAGACAGGGCCACAACGGGGAACATAAATGGAGCATCATGGCGCGCATCGGGAGCCAGCGGCTGCACGCGTGTGCATCAGAAGCAAGTGGGTCACGTCGCCTTAGTTTCTTACGTGATTTAAATAGTCCAAATATGAGTAAAATCTCGAAAACGAATTCATTTCTTAACAACTACTAATATGCCAAAATGAATTCATTTCTTAACAGCTGCTAATATGGAGGAAGTATGCATGAACTCAATTGAAACTACCATTGAGAGCATAAAGTTTCATCCTAACATGCATTGACCAATCCTAGTCGTGAAATCATGAAATAAAGTTGTGCATTGAGGAAGACCAAGTACTCACCTTTTAGACTGCTTTACGGGAAGGAAGCAGTTAATCCTGAGGAAATTGCTCACCAAAGTCCAAGAACATCAAACACAAAACTACCGCAGCCTACAAAGGCAGAATCGAAGGACCTCATGGAAGTCGATATGTTAAACGCAGCTGTTAACCTCAAAAAATATTAGAGGGAAACACGTCAATGGAGGGATCAAAGGGTTACACCTCGTGTCTACGCGGTTGGAGACCTAGTCTTACTCCGAAGCCCAAAGGCAGAAAGTAAAGGCAAATTGGCACCCAAATGGGAGGGCCCTTACATTGTGGCAAAGTCAAACAGGCCCGGAGCCTACAGGCTCCAGACCTCACAGGGAGAAGAGTTACCGCATTCTTTGAATGCGGACAACCTTCAAAAGTTTCACGTTTAGGAAAGTAATTCTCGAAGTATGTAAACAACCAAGCATAGCACGAAGCTATAAGTGCTACCTTGAGCTTAGTCGGTAGATTTTCTTTTCAAGTTTTTCCTTAACCAATTGTAAAAAGGACCGTACTCTTTTCCTCACAAGGGGAACCCTTCGCAGGGGTGAGGTTTTTAACGAGGCGGATCCTATGTAAATCCTAGCTAAATCTATAAAGTTGCCTTCCTCAAAGTGGAAATCCTCGCTCAGCAGAGCATGTCGCAACAACTCCCACCAGCAAAGGCTCTCAAATCATAGCTACTGCATTGGCTAAGCCCAAGGAGCTGAAAGTCGTGCAGTCAGCTAACTTAGCAAAAATTGTTAAGGGGCTCGTTGTAGCCCAAGCCCGTCGAAAGGTTCGCCCAAAAAAACCTCGTCTCTAGCACTTTGAGGGGGAGGGTGGCGTTTTTCAAAAAAAACTTAGCGAAAACTGCTAAGGGGCTCGTTGCAGCCCAAGCCCGTCGAAGGGTTCGCCCGAAAACACCTCACCCCTAGCACTTTGAGGGGGAGGGTGGTGTTTTTCAAAAAAAAAGACTTAGCGAAAATTGCTAAGGGGCTTGTTGCAGCCCAAGCCCATCGAAGGGTTCGTCCGAAAACACCTCGCCCCTAGCACTTTGAGGGGGAGGGTGGCGTTTTTCAAAAAACTTAGCGAAAATTGCTAAGGGGCTCGTTGCAGCCCAAGCAAGTCGAAGGGTTCGTCCGAAAACACCTCGCCTCTATCACTTCGCGGGGGAGGGTGGCGTTTTTCAAAAAATAAAACTTAGCAAAAATTGCTAAGGGGCTCGTTGCAGCCCAAGCCCGTCGAAGGGTTCGCCCGAAAACACCTCGCCCGTAGCACTTTGAGGGGGAGGGTGGCATTTTTCAAAAAACTTAGCGAAAATTGCTAAGGGGCTCATTGCAGCCCAGGCCCGTCGAAGGGTTCGCCCAAAAACACCTCGCCCTAGCACTTCGAGGGGGAGGGTGGCGTTTTTAAAAAAAAAACTTCAAAAAAATTGCAAAGGGGCTCATTGCCGCCCAAGCCCGTCAAAGGGTTTGCCCGAAAACACCTCGCCCCTAGCACTTTGAGGGGGAGGGTGGCGTTTTTCAAAAAACTAAGCGAAAATTGCTAAGGCGCTCGTTGCGGCCCAAGCCCGTTGAAGGGTTCACTCGAAAACACCTCACCCCTAGCACTTCGAGGGGGAGGGTGGCATTTTTTAAAAAAAAAACTTAGCGAAAATTGCTAAGGGGCTCGTTGTAGCCCAGGCCTGTCCAAGCGTTCGCTCGAAAGCACTTTGCCCCTAGCACTTCGAGGGGGCGGGTGGCGTTTTTCAAAAAAAAAAAACTTAGCAAAAAGTGCTAAGGGGTTCGTTGCAGCCCAAACTCGTTGAAGGGTTTGCAAAAATGAAGACAATCAAATTCACAGAAAGTTTTTCTCAAGCTAAAAACTAATCACTTATATATTCATAAATCATAGTCGATAGGTTCTTCTTTTACAATAACCCCAGACGCCAAAAGCTGGGGAAACAAAATAGACCACTCGTCCACACTATAACCGGGCGGAGGTGGCCAGGGTCACACTCGGGGATTCTAGGTCTGACAGCACCAGAGCTCTGAATAGCTTCGTCCAAAGGTGCCCCAGCGGTCGGCTTAGACCCGGTACCCTTGGCAGAAGTGTTCATTATAGAACTAATAGAACATTTAGCCACGGTGTGTCGAGGGCGTCGTGGCCACGAAATTGAACCCTCAGCTTCGTTCTCAACCTGTGGTAGAACCCTAGCCTGACCAAGACTCCCTTCGTCACCCAATGACGAAGATTTAGGAACCGTACTTTGTGTTGGCACGGCAATTGACTACACCTAGAGAGGAGTGTCGTCCACTAAAACTAGCACTACTACGAGCACATTGACCGCTTGATCCCGGAGATCGGGACTGACGTCCAAATAAATGTGAATAATCCCCCACACAAACCACTCTAGCATCTAAAGTGACAACGCCATAATTTAGCGAACCAGATCAAGTCAAAATCGTAGCCTCATCGGTAGTGTCAGCGACATCCAAGGCCTTGAAGCCACTCAAACTAGCCTCCGAGCTTGTTGAGGTGATCGCAACATCGCCCCCATCAAGCGCTCTTCAAGTAGAAGCATCATCCAAGTCACCAATGATGCACATCACGGAAGAATCACTGGTAGAATTTCTCGTCAACCTGCGCAGGCGGGTCTTTAGGCACCTGCGCAGGTCCAAAAGCGAGTGTTAAAAAATATCCTTTACAATGTCATCCATTACAAAAATTAATCCCTATCCCATCCAAAATGTACGGCCGTCCAGCAGGCATCAAGTTGAAGCAGGCTCTAATCCTCGTGAGACGATTGCGTGCTTTCATCCCTCGCCCCATCCATAGTCCGAGACTGGTCCTCTCGACCTTTTCCTTCGCTCGAAGGCCGTTCAGCAACCAGTGCAGTGTTGCGAGCCTAAACAAATCAAAAGCGATCATCACCTTTGAAGCTCCAGGAGTATAACAAAAACAACTACAGAAAACAAAGTTCACACCTGGGCAAGTTTTTCGATTGCAGCTAACCGGGTAGCTTCACGACCGTGGTCGCGCCAAAACCTGATAGCTAGACGTTTTGCAGTAGCGTAAGCGTTGGGTGACAAATTGTCCCGAGCATCAGCCCGAATACGGAAATCTTGTTTCCCCAGGTCTTGGAAATGGTTGCAACCCCTACGCTCCAGTAGACCAAAGGCAGCCTCGGCGGATGCAGCGAGCCAAAATTGTTGCATTTGTCCATAACCACCGGGAGCTCTGCGAACTCAGCTTCCAACCATTCAAAGAAAACTTCTTCATTCACAGTGGACCCATCGGTCAAAGACATAGGCTCCACACCCACATAGCTTAAAGCTTCGCGATACCTATGGTGAGCCCACAGAGCTTGGGCAGCAAAGCCATAATTGCGGGTTGATGCGACATGTATTAGAGCTTTATTTTCCTTAGCAAGGGTGGTAGCCTTGGCCTCAGCAGCTTCAAGGCGAGTTGCAGACTTCCTCAACTCAACCACTTCTGCTCGTAAAGTTTCCAACTCATTTCTCGCACATCGTCGCCTCGAGGGTGGCTTCATCCTTCGCAGTCTGAAGGGAAGCAACACTTCCCTTCAGCGTGGCGTTCTCCGTTGCATACGAGTCCTTCACCCTTTCAAGCGACACCAGCTCCTGGTTGGATTTCTCAGCCGCAATGCGTGCAAAGGTATGAACCTGGAATAAAGTTAAAAGTGAAAAACAACACGAGAAAATTAGCAAAGCTGAATCCCAAAAGGAGAATTTGCATACGTGTCTCAGGATGTGAGCAAGATTAACTTGCAAGTCCTTAATATCGAATTCTTCGGCAGTGGAGGCCACCGAGTCATTTGTGGTGGAGCGCAGTTCAGCCCATGCCTTGGGATCCGCAAAATCTCCAACTCTTTTGGACGACGACGGCTCCTTCCCGGCAGCCTTATGACCAACACCATCCAGAGCTGAATCGCGCACCAATGTTTCAATTTCAGAGCGGGAAACAAATCGCCCCCTTAGATCAGCAAGAGCATCAGCGACCTCCGTGTCAGTGGAGTGGTCGTCCGGATTCACAAGCTGGGGACTTGAAGGGGGAGGCGCAGTATCAGCATGCACTGTGGGAGTGGGAGAAATCACAAGCACATTTCCATCTTCATCATCATCGCTACCGAAGGCATCCGCCGTAGCCCTAGCAGTTATCAAATTCCCACAGTGTGAAAACCCGGGGCCGAAGAGCCCGAGCAATCACGACGAGGTATCGCAGTTTGCGCGTACTTGGAAGCATCCGCTGGCAGCACATCCTCTCCTTTTCTCTTGCCAGTTTTGGCCAGAGATAGAGCGGGGCCTTTCCCTTTTCTGCTTTTCTTTGTCACAATGGCCTAGGAGCCCACATTCCCAAGAGCCCGAGTGTGTTTAATGTGAGGCCCAGGCACGACACGAGCAGGATATTTAATGCCAACCAAAACCAAAACACGGTTAAGGTGCCCACTGTGTGAAGTCCTCTCGCATGTATGCTTGTGCTCCTCGTGGGTGTACGGACCCACCATAGCTTCACCAGCACGGAGCAAGAAAGCCAAAAATTCATCATTACCAAGGCCTCGCTTGTCCACAGGGACCTCGGGAAACGGTATAGTGATTTCAGTCCTCGAAGGAATCCTCTTCTGAATAAAGCCTAGGATCGCACAACCTTCATGCAGAGGCCACTTGTTAGCAGCAATAAATTCCTTAACGAGATGACGACCGCTAGAGTTATAAGCGGTGATACAAAAGACAACGTCATTTTTGCAACGTCGTGGTACTTGTCCATCCACAGATCGAGGCTCGTAGGTGGTAAGGCGTGAGACCAAAGGAAAATTCTTTGTTTCTTTCTCATCCACAACAGCAACCTCCAAGGGAACCTTAACATATAACCAGCTCTCGTGCCACTTGTCACCCCAGCGGTTACGACTACACTTAATAAACTAGTCATTTCGCCGAAAGCGAGGCATGAAGGTGATGCAACCAAATTCCACCTCGTGTGTCATGCTGTTGATCTTGATAAGCTTCGGCTAGTAGTGAACATCGTAGTACTTGTAGAACACCCTCGATATCAGGCTTCCCTTAATAACTAAGCATCCGCCAAGCAAATTTGCTAAGCATCGTTATGCCACTTGGACTAATGTGGTGAAGTTGAACATTGAATCTATCCAACACTTTTCCCACAAAGGACGAGCAAGGAAAGCGTAGTCCGGCGGTAAAGTGCTCTTCGAAGATCACAACCTCGTCTTGCTGGGGGCAGGGAATCTCTTCCTAGCCAGGTAGCTGAGCCTCATCAGCAGCGAAACATCCCAACTTGACGAGGTTTGTAACCACAGCAGCTCAAGGCCTTGACTCCTCGCCTTGTTTGTTCTTCCCTTTCCAACCCTTATGATGGCCAGGGGCACCAAAAGGCAGGAGGTCACTAATGTCATCATCAACGCCTTCCAAACTCTCCTCATAGGGATCGGAGCTTTGGATCTTGTGGCTCGAGTCCTGAGCCCGAGCTTCAGCGGCAACTCTGTCCCCCCCCCTCCCCCGAGGATGAAATTCCTTGTCCTCATCCTCTTCTTCGTCCTCATCCTCCTCTTCATCCCCGTCGTCATCCTCTTCCTTATCTTTGACATCTTCACTAGTGGCTCAAGGAGGATCCTAAACCCCACCCGCAGGACCAGTAATCAGAGTCTCTTCCAAGCATCAGACAAAAGCAGCGTCCGCCTCAGCCTTCGCGACAACAATCTCAAAATCCGTTGGAGGTCAGTTCCCCTCCGAACATACCTCATCGGGTTGAGCAGTTTGCACAACTCGAGCCATGTCTTGAGAGCTTGAAACCAAACCGAACAATGACATTAGCAAAGAGAATAAGTTATACGCTTTTGAGAAGGCAAAATGAGCCAGGATGCGTGACCTAGTTTGACCACTATGAGGCATACCTCAAACTATGCTTCGAAGCAAATCCAACTCTATGTTACGCAATCACAACGTGTGAAGCCTTATCAAAGAAAAGGCAAAAAGAAAGCAAACAAAACCTAGTGAAAGAAACCTTCGTATGTTTCCACCCCCTACCCCTCGCTTATATAGTCGGGTGAAAACGAACCAGCATTTACTATGGAGGCTTGAGAACCGAGTGCGCCGTAATTTAAAAATAAGGAGGGAATACAAACAACCATGGCACCTAAATTAGCCAAGGGTTACCTTCGAGAGAGCTAGGTGAACTCCCAGAAGAAGATTCGCTCCCAGAAATGGTTATCGTCTGTTCCTCAAAAAAAAAAAGAAATGGTTATCGTCCGAGTCATAGTCATAATGGCGGCATCGCACAAGCTCAAAAATTAGATGAGCAGTAAAAATAATTTTCTACCACAACCACCCTCCTTTTATAGGCAGAGGCCCCAAAAATATCACCTAAAAACACTAACCCTTGTTATAAACCACATTCTGCGCAACCTAACTTTGATGCTCGAAGGGTGGCGTTTTAGTAAGAGATCCCATCGGAGCGAGGGTTTTGGCCCATCAAAGTTGGACCCACCCCTCGAGGGGCTACTGTTGGGGGATTACCTCATGGGCCACCCTTTGGGGCTCGTCCAAGCTGGGCTACGAACGAGGGTTCGAGGCTAACCATTGTTGCCCTCTCACTAACCATGACTTCAAGGTACAGGTTCCCATTAGAGACCCCGAAAGAATCAGGGCCCTTCGGCACAGGCAGAAGGAAGGCAAAAGCGCCGGAAGGTACCAGGCCCCATTCGAAGGACACCGCTACAAGCCTTCGAAGGGTGAGGCTGTGCCTAGAGCAGACCCCGATGGAGCGCATAGATCACAAGAACTTTCAAAGGTACCAGGCCAATACGAGGGGTATTGCCATCTCTTCAGAGGACAAGACTGTGCTCAAGATAAAAAACAGGCAGAGGATGTAAACGGCGACACGTGGCGCCAGCACTTGTTATAGCGTGCGGATCAAGGAAGGGTACAAGAAAGGCTCAAATGACTAGTTTACCCTTTATGGCCATTTTGTACCAAATATTCGTAGGATATAGTAGGTAATTAGGGACAAAATGGTCATTTGCATATGACCTAAGTACGGGCCTATAATTAGAGCACCCCTTGTAAGGACCGAAGGCGTACCGAGAGGCGGGGTGTATCGGTAAGCCGCTCACGAATCCAAATACTTTAATTCATACTACTTGAGTCTAACAATCATTGCAACCTAACAATTCTAGTAGGCAAACACACCTAGACATGCTAGTGTTCATGATGATAACAAGCACGGAAGCAAAACACACTAGCCTATGCAAGCTACAATACAACCTAGTTACTAGAGCACACAATTATAGAATAGTAAAGAGGGGGTCAAGAAATGCTCATGATTTTTTCCTGAGGTCTTGAAAGGATGGCGCCTTCCCCTACTCCTCGTTGGACCACTCCCGCCGGAGTGCAGGTCCCTCCCGCCACCGATGTGGAGTTCCCGCCCCTGAGCCCACAATCACTCCCGGAGTGAAGACACGGTGCACGTCACCGCTGCCACATAGGCACATGCTCGCCTCCCTCGAGAACTTGCCGGACTCACCGAGCCGACACGGGCACTCACTATTGATGCCCCTTTCACCGGCGGGCTCAAACCGGGTACAAACGTGTGACGGCCTTCACAACCAATCATGATAGGCTCGATCACCTACACCTAACCGGTCTAGATCTCACCATAGACTAAGAATAACAACCTAGATCACGCCCTCAAGGACACCCTAGCCTTAGATGTGCATCAATGTTCAAGTTACTCTCACTAGCACTCTCAAGATATGCAATATCTCCTCCTAGTTGTCTCCTCTTTTCCTCTTGGCCTTATCAAATGCTCTTAGGTATTCCACTGCCCAAGAGAGGTCTCTAAGACCCCAGCAAAAAAATTATATAGGCTTCCGACCTCCAACTAGCCGTTGCTCCAGGAAATTAGCTTTCTGGGGCTACTGACCGGACTGTCCGGTCACTGCCTGACCGGACCGTCCGGTCACTGCAAACACCACCTCCAACGGCTCTGCCCCTGCTGATCTTCGTACTGACCGGACCATCCGGTCAGTTGAACAGACCGTTCGGTCCATTTCTTTCTCTAGTCGAGAAACATTTCGCGCACTGCTTCCTCTCTGGCCAAGTCTCAACTCTACTGACCGGACCGTCCGGTCATTAGACCATACCGTCCGGTCTCTAGGTTTTCCAGACCTGACAGATTCCCCGCTGTTCACTTTAAGTCCCAGACAAAACCTCTTAGTGACCGTACAGTTCGGTCACCACTGACCCCTCTGTCCGGTCACTTCGTCTAGAAGCTGAAACTCCTCGTCCTCGCTTGACTTCGTTTCCCGGCTTCTCTGAACAGCTTCTTGGCTTCTCCACTATCACCTAGTGCCTATGATTTCACTGAGCATCCATGCACATCACCGACTAGACATGACCTAAGAGAAATGACCTAGACCCCCTTGATAGTCCGGTTCTTCCTGTGGACTCAAAGCCCTAACAACTAGACAAGTGTTCCCAACACTTGCTCCATAGCTTGTCCTCAGCTTTGATCCATCTCCATCAACCCTGGGACTCCATCAAGCTCACAAGCCTCCATGGTTGTGATCATTGTCATCAATCGCCAACGCAACCATCATCCATATGATTTGTAGTAGAGTTTAAAGATGATTCCTGCAAAGATAACACTCATGTAGATATTAGCCCACAATTTCATTGTTGTCATCTATCACCAAAACATGCATACCTTGGAGATCCAATCATCAATAGTCATGAAGCTTAGAATCTCCCCCTTTTTGGTGACTGATGACAACCACTACTTATCATAATTTTTATCATAAAACAACAGGGCTAGAAGGACCCTCAAAAGCATAAGCAATGAATAAGCAAGGTCCTACTCAATCAAGCATCATCAAGAGCTAAGAGGAATAAGAAAAAGAGCACACTCTAGATGATATGCATGCATGTCATGTGAAGGTATTAATAAAAGCATAAAGACATGCAATGCAAGAAATGAAAGATGATATGCAACTAGAATAGTATGGCAATGCATAGGAATTAAGAACAAGCAATCATCATCATGGAATCATACACAAGCATACAAGATAAAGTAAAGAAAGACAAGGCACTGTGTAGAAAATAAACCAAGTGAGATCAAGATGAGTCAAAAACAAGCGAATTAAAAACATGACTCATCAAAATCCATGAACATTGATAAAACCACCAAAATAAGATCCAAATGTATCTATCTCCCAAAAACCGGTAGCTCCCCCTAGATACAAGCTACTCTCGATCGCATAGGACCACACTCCAACTCCCCCTAGACCTATGACACTTCTCCCCCTTTGGCAACAAGCACCAAAAAGCGGGAAAAAGTGAACATCTACATGCTGGTGGTCAAAGGAAGTGGTGAAGCGACGTCCTCTGAAGGCTCTGTTCCTGGCTGCTCATGTGCTGGATCCTACTGATGAGGACATCAACGACATACGAATAATGACGACGGAAGATGGCGCGCCAAACCAAGTTGTCACGCCTGCACCTCTCATCGTCGTGCCTCCTCAAGTTACGGATCCATCTTCTAACGAGACGACGACGTACAGGGGCCCAATCACTAGAGCTCAAGCCCAGGAATTGAAGACGGTTTTGATGCTAAGAAACGACGGCCCAGGATGATGCCGCCTGAAGGCCCACATGGCCCAAGTCGCGCGACTCCCTCTCCACCGCGCACCTCTCCACTTCAGCCGGCCCTAGATGCCTCGTCCCCCCCCCCCTATATAGTCAAGGGCTGCACCCCTTGCAATCTTCGAGTTTTGTTTTAAGTTTAGCTTAGCTATACATCTGTCTCTCGACGTGAATTCAGAACTCCACCTTCGTGCAATACATCAGATTGCTCGCCTCTAATTCTTGCTCGTTCTTCGATTGCGCGTAAGAATTGATCCTCATGATCAGGTTGATCTTGTTTACCGCAAGGTTAATATCCTCCGGAAGTTGGTTCAGCGATTGCATTGGCGCTTCGGCTTGCTCGTCGTAGTCGGATCGTGAGGGTCAACATCCACTAAATCGAAGTTATCTCCACTCGCCGAAAGATCGGGCACTCTACACCTATCACCTACTGTGCTCCCTGAGCCTGTGCTACCTAAGGATCCATCCGCTCGAAGAAGTCAAGGTCTACAGGCGACTCAGACCCTTTGTCCTGCCCTGCTGGTAGGACTGTGGATGTCTTCTCGACAACAGTCGCCTAAAGAAGAGCAAGGTCATCCACATCCTCCTAAGTGAAACCTCGGCGAACCAAATCCTCTGCTACCTCAGGTATGACTAGAGGAGTGTCTGTAGTAGAACAGGGTCGAGCTGTAGCTGTCTCTAGGGCTGTTTGGGAGTCTGCACGTATGGTGTGCACTATCTCTGAGAACAGACTCCTGACTAGTAGCTGCTGGGAGGTGGAAGGTCCTGCCATCTACGAAGTAGAAGAGTGTGTCGGTGAAGTGAACAACGTAAGCACTGAGAAGGCGAACACAGGGGAGAACTGAGCGTGAAGACTAGGCTGAGAGTGAGGGCAGTCCAGAAGACTAGGCTGTCATCATAGCGGTGAAGGGTCCTGGCTGAGTCGGTAGCTGCTGAAACTGTGGAAATGCTGAAGGTCATGGCTGCTGACTGGCCTGCCTCTGAGTCATCTCTGCCATCTGTGTCATGAGAGTAGTCATTAGTGCTATCTGCTGTCTCTGAAGCTCTGCTTGTCCTCTGATGACCTCCATGATCTGACGTCTCTCCTTAGCTGCACTTTGGATGAAGTCACCCTGGCGTCCTGCCAGTGCTGCTACAGTAAGGGCATACTCTGTCTATGTGCCTGTAGGCTGGGGAGGTGCTCCTGTACTGGCCGACTTAGGAACCACCGTCTCTGGATGAGCTGCCTGCTCGTGAGTGACTGGCGGTGACTCCTGCTCCTCCTGTCGTGTTTGCTGACTTGAGGCTGTCCACGAACCCCTAGGGACTCGAGGTGAATAGCTGGTGGTCACCTCAGGGAACACGTCGTACTGCTCCTCTGTCACTATTCCCATCCTCCTCAAAAGATAGTAGATGTAAGGAGCATAGACTAGGTGGCGTCCTCCTACCCTCTCAGAGATAACCTCCTCCATCTCACCAATCAGCCAAGTCAAATGGCTACCTCCATAGTATAGCTGCTACTGCCCACTAGTAAAGTAAAGTGAACTCCTCTCTGTACCCGGACCTGGGAATGATAGTCCTAGTGACTATCACTCTAACCACCTTAGCCTCTACGGTGAGTCTCGTAGGGTCTCTCTCAAAACTTGTGGTGTGCGGTGGTGGAAAGGCAATTGACACCATGTCATTTGAAGGTAGCTTCCCTCCCTGTGGTCTACAGGGTGGTGCAAGGGTCGGGTAGGCAGTCCTGTACAACTGGAAATCTGAAGCAAGGAGACCAAAGCTGGGTATCAGGTCACCCCTGCTCACACGCTATGGCTGCCCTCTAAACAAGAACTAGATCTCTGAGCGGTCTCTGGCAACCCACAATGTAGCATAGAACTCTAGCACTATATCCTCTTTGTATCTGTAGGGCTCCGTGACCAACTCTGCCAGACCAGGTAGGTATGTGAAATACTGACTCATGTCTGTGCCTGTGGCTCTCCTCATAGCTTGGTAAGTGGTGTACTGCTGCGGCACAAATAGCTTATCTTTGCCTTTTAGCGAAAGATAGCATCTGAGACCCTCTCCAATCCTCTTCTAGATGCCCGTCCAGTACCTCTCTCCTGCAGCAGGGTCCCTGGGAACTAGAACCCTCTGCTTGAAGGAGGCAAGACGTTGCATCTTAAGGTCCTTTGCAGGAACCTTAAGAATGTCTGTCTCTCTAGCTGCCTGTACCTGTCTCTGCAGCCTCCTCGTGCACACTACATAGGTGCACCTCGGGTCTCCTGCCCGGTGAGCAGTCCTCTGCTGCTGTGGCTGTACTGGCTGCTCAGTCTCCTCCTCCTCAAACTCCTCTGGCTCCTCAGACTCTGACTCTGACTCCTCCTCTGACTCCTCCTGCTGCCTGGAGGATCCCTGCTCCGCAATTTCCAACGACCTCTCCTGATGAGAAGTCGGAGTACCCTATGACCACGGTGGCAACTTGATCCCTGTGTACAGCTCTGGCCCTGTGGTCCTCTGCCTGGTGCTCCTCCTGCGACCCTGGTCGTCTGTCCGAGTTCCTGTGATCAGCAGTGATCCACATGTCCTGCGGGAAGCCTCCATGGCCTCTATGTGCTATGCAACCCTCCTGGCCCTCTCAGACTCTAGGTCAATCCTCGTCCTCTTCTTGCTCTTGGGCTTCTCAGTCATCTTACCCTTGCCCTTGTCCTGTCTTGACCATGCCATCTCTACTGCTGCGGACACTGTCACTGCACGCACATGGGTAGGGATAGGATAAGTATAGAACCAATATAAATCTACAAGAAGAGCACAACTAGGTAAGAATGCCCAATAGAAATCCTAGCACTAAATGAAGAACATGATCACTGAACAAATAAAGCAATGTAATCAACAGTGATCATTGACTATATGTGGCTGGTGCGAGTCATCTAGTGTGCAGTCAAATAATTAAGCAATAAATCTAACTGCAGACTAGACAGGAGATAAACTCTAGACATGCAATTAATAGATATGCAAGGAATTAATTGCATCTAGGTTAAGTTAATTACCAATTAATGCAACTAACCATTGATAGTCAATTCTAATTGCATCAATTAAATTAATTACTCAAAATTAGGGCATAATTGATGAATTGGAGAATAAGCTCAATACCCTGGGAATACTCGAGACCGAAGATGTCGAAACCATGCAACCGATCGCCAAAAACATAAACTTTTGGGTCACCGGCAATAAAGGAGGGAAAAGGTGCAAGCTTTTGCCCTAATCGGTGGGACTCGGCGAAGGGCACAGGGGTGCTGCGGCTGGCGCGGGTCGGCGACGGGTCGACAGCAAGCGACAGCGGTGACTTGAGCTTGCGGTGGTGGCTAGGGCTTACGCGGGCGCGCGTGGCTGTGCGGGCGCATGAGTGAGCAGGTGCGGCAGGAGGCGAGCGCGTGTTCAGGGTGAGCGAGGCGCGGCGTCGGTTGCCGGCGGTGAGGCTCAGGCGACGGCGATGGTGGCGAGGCGACGTCGGCGAGAGAGCGTATCGGGGGCATGTCCTCGACTTCAGTGTCGAACGAAGGAGACAAACTATTTTGACCTAGGTCAAGCAATCAACGAACGACCAAGATTCAATGAAGGACGAATCAACGGTCACAGATTAGAACTATATTGCACGATCAACCGTAGTGACCGGACCGTCCGCTCATTAGACCGGACCGTCCGGTCACTCCGGGGTTCCAAAAAGATCAGGATTCTGGTGAACCAGAACTTGTGTAGACCGGACTATCTGCTCTTTAGAAAGGTTCTGTCCAGTCTCCATTTTCCTTCTCCTTGAAGCACTGTGCATTGCTGCATAGACCGGACTGTACGGTCCACTGACCGGACTGTACGATCACTACCAGAAATTTGCTGAGTCAAGGAAAATCTCCATTTTCCAAGTGCCCTTTCTTGACACCCAAATAAAACATTGCACTTGGAATATGAAGGGAACTCTCAAACACTCCTTTTTAAATAGTGACACTTTATGGCCTTATAATTTTCGTAAATGCCAAATGAAGAATCGAGCAAATAAGAATCAAGGCAATTAAGAACCAAAAAGGTATGTATGAGCTTTAGTCCACGAACCGCACGAGTGGGTTTAACCTCGGAGTTCATAAGAGCTTGCTCAATGGGCATGAAGCACAATCCTTTCCTTTGGTCACACTTGCGGAGATGTAATCTCATAAAGATCATGAGGCACAAATATCTCCAAATTTGACAAGCCTCCTTTGTGTTTCCTATATGATGTATGCAACAAGCATTTTACATATGCATAGAAAGTAAACATGTCATGTGAATGCAAGCCATATTAAACAAGACACAAAGGAAACCTAACAATGTCAAGTTTGAACCCCTCCCAAGCTTACTCACCATAAGCCATACCCTTGCCTTGAGAGAAGCCAAACCACCATCTCAAGCACCCCCCTTGCTTATAGCTATCTTGGATGGGTTAGACATTGACTAATATTTATGTGTTTTTTTTCTTTTATTTATTTACACATGCATGGATGCAAAGCATACTAGTCACAAAGGAGTCCTAATTACCATGCAATACAAGAGAAAGAAAAACACACTACAACTACCAAGAACAAACACGGTTACCTTCCTCATGAGTAGATATATCGTTGAGGTCCATGTCACTTGTGGTGGACTTCACATGATCTTCATGAAGCTCTTGGTCCACCACCGCCACCACCTTCTAGGTCTTGTTCATGGGCACCCACTTGTACTTTGTTGACCTCTCAAGATCAACAATGCACTTAGGCACCCATATGCTCTTGACCTTTTTCTTCTTTTTTGGTGGTCCCAAAGCCTTAGCATTCACCTTGCCATCCTTGTTCCTAAAAAGCTTGAAATGTGTGT
This sequence comes from Eleusine indica, assembly GCA_030378355.1. Lineage (NCBI taxonomy): Eukaryota > Viridiplantae > Streptophyta > Magnoliopsida > Poales > Poaceae > Eleusine > Eleusine indica. The sequence continues at coordinate 33,228,304 of CM059495.1, read as the reverse complement.
TCTCATGGAACAAGTTAGTGTTAAGCAAAACAATGGAACTTCTCACCATAGGACAATCCTTGATGATGTGGCCATCCTTGCAACACTTCTCGCAATAGTAGTCCTCGGCGAGCAGGGGTTTGATCCATGCTGGGATGGACTCACTCGTCCCGATGATGTCGATGGCGGCGGGATATGAGCCAAGTCCTTGGTGGGAGACATTGTTTACAAGGTTTCTACCAAGAATCTCCTTGTTGATGGCTCTACCACGTGTGAGCCTCTCGAAGCCATCCATCACCATCTTCCTCTCTTCCTTGAGCTTGTGATATTCCTCCAAAACAAATGGCTCAAGAGAAGAAACCTCGATCGAGGTGGTTAGTTCATCACACATAGTGAAAGCATCACTCTTAGATGAACTAGAGGAGGGAGAGGCAATGTTATCAACATTGATGGCCTCAAAAGTAAGTTCAAGTGCCTCGTACTTCTCACGTACCTCTACATGATCATCCTTGAGTTTGTCATAACTATTGTTTAGAGCCTCATGAGATGTGACAAGGTCCTTAAGCTCATTCTCAAGGTCACTAACATGGTCCTTAGCCAACTTACACTCTTTTCTTACCACATCCAACATTTTGGATTTCTTGGCAGCGATGTCGTGGGCTTGCTCAAGCATACTCCAAAGCTCAGCAAATAAGAGCTCCTCATCATCACTGTCGTCGCTGCTCTCATCCTCACTCTCCCCAAGTTGGCTCGCGGCCATGAGGCATGTGGGAGTTGGAGGAAGAGCTCGTGGAAGTTTGGTCTTGACCATGGCTAGGCCGGCCACTTCTTCATCATCGCTTGAGGAAGAGGACGTGTTACTTGAGTTGTCGCTTGTCCGCTCTCCAACAAGGGCCTTGCATCAGAACTTCTTCTTGTGGTATTGAGCTTTGCCTTTTCCTTTGCCCTTGTTGAAGTACTTCTTCTTCTTTGGCTTGGCTTTGGTGTCTTCTTCTTCTTCATCATCACTTGAGCCTTGGGACTTGAAAGCTTCTTTCTTTGGCTTGGGGAAATCTCGAACAAAGTGGTTCTTGGACCCACAGTTGAAGCACTTGCCCTTGAACTTGGAAGCAAACTTGTTCTTGAAGGTCCTCATCTTCTTCATGAGAAGAGCCAAGTCCTCACTCAAGTCATCTTCATCATCTTCTTCTTCAATCTCTGCCTTCTTCTTGCTCTTCTTGCTCTTGATAGGCTCTTGCTTCTCGGCTTGAAGAGCAAGGTTGGATGGTTGAGGATCATCCAAACCCAGCTGGTAGCTCTCGAAGGCGGTGATCTTGCCAAGTACATTCTTCATAGTCTTGGTCTTGAGGTCACCTTGCAAGGTGAAGGTGATGATGGACTCATACTTGGGGTCTTTGAATAGCCTCAAGAATCCTCTTACCACCACAACAGGCTTCAGCTTGAAGTCATCCCCAAGAGCATTGATCTCCTCCACTAGTACATGAAAGCAAGAATAAACAGTGTTAGCTCTCTCATGTAGCAATCTAGTGAAGTTGTCATACTTGTTCTTTAGCACGTAGTATCTTTCTTCTTTGACATCACTGGTACCCTCATGGAGACCCTGAATCTCAGTCCAGATACCATGTGCTGTCAAACTTGCATCCAATCTAGCAAAAACATCCTTAGATATGCATGCAAACAGAGCATTCTTGGCCTTTGTGTTGTTCTTAATGAAATCAGACGCAATCATGTTCACATTCGCATCAGACTCGTGAGTGACCATCCATATCTTTGAATCAAGGGACTCCAGGTAGACTTGCAGGCAAGCCTTCCAATACCCGTAGTCCTCCCCATCGAATATAGGAACACTCCCCACATGTCCCGGCATCCTTACTCAAGGCGGTAAAGCCTCAAAGATGAGCACTTGGCTCTGATACCACTTGTAAGGACCGAAGGTGTACCGAGAGGGGAGGGGGGGTGAATCGGTAAGCCGCTCACGAATCCAAATACTTCAATTCACACTACTTGAGTCTAACAATCATTGCAACCTAACAATTCTAGTAGGCCAAGACCCTACACATGCTAGTGTTCATGATGATAGCAAGCACGAAAACCAAACACACTAGCCTATGCAAGCCACAATTCAACTTAGTTACTAGAGCACACAATTGCAGAATAGTAAAGAGGGGGTCAAGAAATGCTCATGATTTTTTTCCGAGGTCTCGGAAGGATGGCGCCTTCCCCTACTCCTCATTGGACCACTCCCGCCGGAGTGCCAGTCCCTCCCGCCACCGATGTGGAGTTCTCGCCCATGAACCTACAATCACTCCTGGAGTGAAGACATGGTGCGCGTCACCTCTGCCACATAGGCACAAGCTCGCCTCCCTCGAGAACTTGCCGGACTCCCCGAGCTGACACGGGCGCTTACTATTGATGCCCATTTCACCAGCGGGCTCAAACTGGGTACAGACGTGATGAGGACATCAACGACATACGAATAATGACGATGGAAGATGGCGCACCAAACCAAGCTGTCACGCCTCCACCTCTCGTCGTCGCGCCTCCTCGAGTTACGGATCCATCTTCTAACGAGACGACGACGTACAAGGGCCCAATCACTAGAGCTCGAGCCCAGGAATTGAGAACGGTTTTGATGCTAAGGAACGACGGCCCAGGATGATGTCGCCCGAAGGCCCACGTGGCCCAAGTCGCACGACTCCCTCTCCACTGCGTGCCTCTCCACTTCAGCCGGCCCTAGATGCCTCGTCCTCCTCCTATATAGTCAAGGGCTGCGCCCCTTGTAATCTTCGAGTTTTGTTTTAAGTTTAGCTTAGCTATACATCCGTCTCTCGACGTGAATTCAGAACTCCACCTTCGTGCAATACATCAGATTGCTCGCCTCTAATTCTTGCTCGTTCTTCGATTGCGCGTAAGAATTGATCCTCGTGATCAGGTTGATCTTGTTTACCGCAAGGTTAATATCCTCCGGAAGTTGGTTCAGCGACTGCATTGGCGCTTCGGCTTGCTCGTCGTAGTCGGATCATGAGGGTCAACATCCACCAAATCGAAGTTATCTCCACTCGCCGAAAGATCGGGCACTCTACACCTATCAAGACGTGTGACAGCCTTCAGAACCAATCATGATAGACTCGATCACTGACACCTAACCGGTCTTGGTCTCAGCATAGACCAAGGGTAATAACCTAGATCACACCCTCAAGGACACCCTAGCCATAGATGTGCATCAATTCTCAAGTTACTCTCACTAGCACTCTCTAGATATGCAATATCTCCTCTTAGAGCTCTCCTCTTTTCCTCTTGGACCTTACCAAATGCTCTCAGGTATTCCACTAGCAAAGAGAGGTCTCCAAGACGCTAGCAACAATTTTATATAGGCTTCCAACCTCCAACTAGCCGTTGCTCCACAAAATCAGCTTTCTAGGGCTACTGACCGGATTGTCCGGTCACTACAAACACTAGCTCCAACGGCTCTGCCCCTGCTGATCTTTGTACTGACCGAACCGTCCGGTCAGTTTCTCTCTCCAACTTAGAAACATTTCGCGCTCTGCTTCCTCTCTGCCCAAGTCTCAACTCTACTGACCGGACCGTACCGTCCGATCTCTAGGGTTTCTAGACCTGACAGATTCCTCGCTACTTGCTGTAAGTCCCAGACAAAACCTCTTAGTGACCGTACAGTCCAGTCACCACTGACTCCTCTGTCCGGTCACTTCATTCAGAAGCTGAAACTCCTCATCCTCGCTTCACTTCGTTTCCCGGCTTCTCCGAACAGCTCCTTGGCTTCTCCACTATCACCTAGTGCCTCTGATTTCACTGAGCATCCATGCACATCACCGACTAGACATGACCTAAGAGAAATGACCTAGACCCCCTTGATAGTCTGGTTTTTCCTATGGACTCAAAGCCCTAACAACTAGACAAGTGTTCCCAACACTTGCTCCATAGCTTGTCCTCAGCTTTGATCCATCTCCATCAACCCATGGACTCCATCAAGCTCACAAGCCTGCATGCTTGTGGTCATTGTCATCAATCGCCAAGGCAACCATCATCCATATGATTTGTAGTAGAGTTTAGAGATGATTCCTACAAAGACAACACTCATGTAGATATTAGTCCACAATTTCATAGTTGTCATCTATCACCAAAACATCCATACCTTGGGGATCCAATCATCAATGGTCATGAAGCTTACACCCCTACTTACATGTAACAGGAGAATCGTTTTGGAAATATGTGAAGAGTGCCTACCGCTCCATTTTGCATCCTTCGAGATTCTCCTTTTCATTCACATTTTCTGTTAGTGGCACCGAGGCTCGTGCTTGGTGACACCAACAACCATTTCATCTATAAGATAAAAATTCTAAAGCTGATGTGGCACTATTGAAATGTGCGAGATGAAAAAATGGAAGAGCTCCGGGATCAAGATCGAGATTGTGCATTTTGTTAGATCTCTGAATGTGTTTGTGCATCATGCAACAAAACACGCTTGTATGCCCTTGGAAAAAAAGAAACACGCTTGTATGGAGGGTTTGTGCATGGTTCGGATAAAAGTAAGATCAAAGTAAATTTACATGATGTGAATTGATCCATATGTGATAGTAGATACTAGTTGTATACTAGTAATATAGAAAAAAGGAATCACGTCATTTGGTTAGACAAATATATACACAAGTTCATAGGTTTTACTTCTGCACCCCTAATGTTTCTTCTCTAGCTCTGCCACTGCAGGCTAGCGAATCCATTGCAACATAGGGCGAGGGGAGCCAGTCAATTTCGACGTGGGCAGCACCGCTCGCCTCGAGAGTCAAGCGACATGACCATTCACAGTTGCTATGTGTAATCATAGCTGCTATCATATCTCCGCGCAGGGCCATGAGACCGTCCGGAATTGAGCAAAGCATGCCACTTCTCAGAGCATGGCCCATGGTTTAGCCAACAGCCGGCTAAATAATAAGGCCACATCATCAGAAGTACTCTATGCAGAGGAAAGATCTCATATAGCATGTTGGCTATTCAGCTAGCGATTTAGTTTGTCTCATTTAAGATTCTAATATTAAATGCTTCCAAGTGCACGTTATTCATTCGTTATGAAAGACAGGGCGTCAAAGAGCACACCCTCTCTGCTGGCCATGGCGGTCACACAAGTAAGTGACTGGAGGTGTAAACAACTGTGTCGTTCCCTACTAGGGTGTGTATAGTACAACTTATAGTCCAGATTAATGAACAACATAGGCTAGTCTCAATGAGCCTTTCATCAGCATTAAATAAGGTGCCACATTAGCAAAATAGATGACATGGCACATCAATAAATATGAAAGAGATGAAATGCCTTTCATAGGGACGAAAGGCATTTGGCACGGTTTCATATAAATGAAAGCCCTATTGAAACTCCCATTGAACGATATATTTTGAGAGGCAAAACAACCATAAGCACTTTGGCATTTTGTCCTAGAGAGGCAAAGCAACCATAACCTTGCTTTTCCAGCTTATGGAGCATATATCCCCATACTTGCACAGGATAAGCATAAGCATAGTAGCACTTTTGTCAAATGGTTGGATTGCTTATGCTTCAGTAAAGCTAGATAAGCTGAAAAAGCTCTTTTGATACATAAGCATAAGCATAAGCAATTTAAAGTATAAGCAAACGCTGTACCAACACACCGTAAACTTATAAACCCAACCAAAGCACACTCCTCTATGCTCTCTCAAGCATAACTATTCATCTCCTCACCAAAATGTCCCATCGTCGATTCATGTATCCCTAGTCTACCCTGCGACACCGGCAGCCATCCTGTTTGACCTCGAGGGCAGCCACAACCACCGACGATGTCTAAACGCTGGCAGCACTAGTTGCGGAACCAGCTGCATGATGCATGTGGGCGCTTTTCGCGTAGTGCAGTGACTGCGGTGTCTCCATCAGCCACCCGTGACTCCTCGGCCCCCATCCCGTTCGACCTCCGCTTCGGCTACCGCGGTGCGCCTCTGCCTTAGCCTCAGCAACCACGTGCCTCGAACGCCTTGGACAAAGGGAAGAGGCTTGCAGAAGCCTCTGCCTCAGCCACCGCGAGCGCAAGGAAGAAAGGGAAAGGAACAACAACAACCTCTGCATCAGCCATCGCCACGAATCCATGTGTGCGGACCACATGCTTCATTTGATTAATTTGTGAGAGTATTTAGATAGATTGATTAATGCGCTTTTAGATTCATTAATCAATGCAGTTGGAGGCTTATTAATTGTACTATTAGTTTGTTTTATTCTATATGTATTGATCTGTGATTACCCTCTGCTTCATTTGATTAATTTGTTAGAGTAATTAGATAGATTTATTAATGCACTTTTAGTTTTATTTGTACTGGAACTTTGATTTATGCTATATGTTAAATTTACATGCTTACATCAATTTTGTATCATGCTATACTTCAGAAATTATGATTATCTCATTTCATCATTCTCTTTATTATAGGTCCTCAAGTCCAACTTCCCCGATGTGCCACCAGGATTCGAAGACAAAAAGAAGAAGAAATGCACATCAAGTTTACTTTCACTTATGAAAGCAGCGATGTTAGACCTCACGAGGTGTTGTCTTGCAAGGAGGTGATAGTCCTTCCTGTTAATTACAATAATGATATAGTTCGACATGCTATATATACTTATTAACTATGCGCCTTGTATAACTTCAGATCATGGCTAGGGCAGAGGATCTTCGGACTATTCTGAAGAAGGTGATGGACAGAGTGTACAAGAATAACAAATAATCAACTTAGGCATGTATGAATGAACTTATCTCGTGTTAGGATGACTTGTGTAATGAATGCCATATTGTTATGTTGAAATTATGTCGTACTTATGTAAGGAATGCTTCATTTGTTACATGGTATGCAATGGTATTTCTATGTCATCCCTGAAGCCTCAATATATGTTCCTGCTGAATGCTTATTAATAGTAAGTATGCTCAATGCTAAATACATTGTATGCCAGAATAACTGGCGTCTTTTTAAGGTGAAGATAATGAAAAACAAGCAAGACACATATATATTATGACCTAATATATACAAAGATGATCGACATCGGTATTGTTCATCATCAGCACATGGAAAGAAAGAAATGAAAAACAAAAAGATCAAACTAGTACTAGTAGTTAACAACTATGAACGGGATGACCCGGGCGCGGTGACGACTATGATCGAGGAGGAAGTCCATCTCTTCTTGAAGGAGGACTTGTATCCCGCGGCCTGAGCAATCTGACGATGCCTCTCAATGTCGTTGCCCCCCCCCCCCACCTTGTCACGAAAGAGCCACAACGCGTGCATCTGAATCTCCTCCTTGCACTCGAACTCCCTATCTTGGCAAACCGGGCACGAGTGCAAGGTCTTGCCGGAGGAATAATCCTCCCGGTACATGACACGTGTGCCACCGTCGGGGGAGAGGTAGTACTCGGCGGAGTCGCTGCTGTCGTTGTACTCTTCGTCGCTGTACTCTTTGACATTGTCATAGTCGGTGGTGGTGTCGTCATCAGTGACGGCCACCATGACAACCTCCTCCGGCAGCACCACCTCCTCCTCCTCCTTCGCTGCCGCCGAGATGACCGGGGCCAGAGTGCCACGGACGCGCTTCGGCAAAGGCGAGCGTGACTCATCGCGGCATGCTCGAGCCACAGAAGAAGACGAACCACCGGTCTGTAAAGTGTCCATGAACAGTGAAAAATCCCCAATCCATAAATCACGATATAACGACTCAATAACTAAATTGAAGCACAACTAGTACCGATATTGGCCTAAAACAGTCGAGAACTATCGAGAATCGCAGAGACATTGAGCAAATGAAAAAACCCCTAACCCCTAAAATTGTACGAAAATCGCGGAACATGGGCAGGAACATACCGCGGACGCAGGGAGGAGATGGGTGTGGAGGTTGCGGTTCCTAGCGGCCTCACTCGAGTCCCTCGTGGGCGCCATGGCAGTTGAGCGTGTTGAGCGACGAGAGCGAGGGTTTGAGTGTGGCAGCGAAGAAGACGAAGCGGGAGAGCATGGAGTGATGGCAGAAACAGGAGGGCGCCCCTGATATGGGCCTGAGGTTGAGAGGCGCCTTTTCTCATACTAGCACGCTTGGTGTCTGATATGCTAACACACTGAAACATGGGACCGCATAAACTCAGACCCACCTATCATTGAGTCATGAGTATAACTTCAGCATACTCCTCCCAATTCTGGATTTGAGGTCATTTAAGGGGTGTAGTCAAGAAGGCAGACTGTTGCAATTCTGTTAAGGAAAACTAGTTATTTTGGACTTGTTTGCCCCTTTTTTTAGTCAAGAAGGCAGACTGTTGGAATGGATGGAACTTCCCGCTTCTGGAGACCAATGCTTTCCTATGATACGTTGCAATCCTATAGTATTTTCACCAAGAAAACACTAAAAAACCACAGCTAGGTAGCAGTAGCAGCACCCCCTTGATTTTGCCAGCAAATAAATAGGCCCTTAGCAGCAGTGCAACACCAACATGATTTTGATCAGGCCCTTTATTTTGCTCCAGCTAGGCACCGCCTCCTCTAAATTTTGCTCTAGCTTCGCCACAATTAAATATGTAAAAATACCAATCCTAACCCAAACCCAAACATATATCGGCAACGAGGGGATGATGATCAGAACACATCATACATTCACAAAATAACGTAGTTCATCTAGTTCAACTACGAGGATAATAAAACACGATCAGAAGTGCTCAACACAAATATACTAGTCTAAAGAAAGAAAAAAAGAGCGACGATGACAACAAGACCTGAAACTAGCTACATGACGAGGATGAGGCGACGACGACGATGAGGAGGGGACTCATCAGTACACCCGAGCAACCTTGCGGTGCAGCTCGACGGCGTCAGGCCTCCCCGTGTTGTCGAGGTTGCTCATTAACCGGAACGCGTGCATGACGACCTCCATCCTGGAGCCATACTCATGGTCGTCGTTGCAGACCGGGCACCGGTACGAGTACTTGTCGGAGGGGGTGCACCGTTAAGGAAAGCGCAAGCCGGCGGTGAAGGGGGGCTCTTCATCGCTGTCATTGACAATGGTGGTGTCGTCATCATCAATGATCGCTGTGACGATCTCCTCCTCCTCTAACGCCGAGACGACCTCCTCGTCTGACGTTGGGACGACCTCCTCCTCCCCTAACGCCAAGATGACCTCCTCCTCCTCCTCCTCTGACGCCGGGACGAACTCCTCATCCTCCTCCTCCTCTGACGCCGGGAAGAATTCCTCCTCCTCCTTCACTGCTGCAAAGACGACCGGGGCCAGAGCGTTGTGGACGTGCTTTGGCGAAGGCGAGCACGACTTGCCGTAGCGTGCTCGAGCCATGGAAGAAGACGAACCACCAGTCTGTAAAGAGTCGATGAATAATGAAAAATCTCCAATCCATAAATCACGATATAACAACTCGATAACTAAATTGAAGCACAAATAGTACCAATATTAGCCTAAAACAGTCGAGAACTATCGATAATTGCAAAGATTTGAGCAAACAAAAAATACCTAAAATTGTATGAAAATCACAAAACATGGGCAGGAACATACCGTGGACGCTGGGAGCAGAGGGGTACGGAGGTTGTGGTTGCCAGCGGCCTCACTCGAGCCACCCGTGGGTGCCATGGCAGTTGAGCGTGGCGAGCGGAGAGCGAGGGTTTGAGCGTTGCAAAGAAGACGAGAAGCAGGAGAGTGGAGTTATATGGTGGAAACAGAAGTGGGCATGGGCGTGAGGTCGAGAGGCGCCTGTTCTTATACTGGCACGCTTGGTTTCTGATATGCTAACACACTGAAAAATGGGACCGCATAAACTTGGGCCCACCTGTGATTTAGTCCTGAGTAGAACTTCAACGTACTCCCTTTGGTTCTCAATTCCTATAGATTCCTTTGTTTTTCCTATGAGACCTTCCCATCCAAATTCCTATATTTTCAATTCCTATAGGATGTCAAAAGCATACCATCTCAATTTCTCTATTTTTCCTATTCCTATGTTTTTGTTATCCTACATTGCAAGGAGGGCAGGAGGTCGGCAGTTTCTACAACGTGGTCCTACCAGTCAGTATGATGGAATGAATGCTTCCATCAATGTATAATGTTGAATGATGGATACTACTATATGACATAGTCTCTAGCCAAATACACGGTGAAATATAATGACTAATCTTAGAATCTGATTTGCATTGCCTTTCAATTGCTAATGATCTATATCATTTTTCCAGCAACATGGCATACATGTGCTATAGCATTTTTGTTCTGTGGAGGTGCATGTCCTCATCTAAATAATGGTACAAATGTATGTTCATCACAGGGTGTAGCGTATTTTTCCTTTACAAACCAACTGTCTAGTTGCTGCGATTAGGACAGAAACAACATTAGAGATCAACATATTCTTCTCATCATTACCTTTCCTATTTCTATTTCTAAAAATCAAGGGATGTGATTGAATTGAAGTCTTACCTCTTATTAGGAGGTGACAGAGGTCATATCTCTCTGCTTTGAGAAATTAAGTCAAAGTGCTCATATGGAAAGAGCTCCGGATCGAGATCGAGATTGTGCATTGTGTTAGATCTTTGGGTGAGTTCATTTCTTGGGGTCTAAATTTTACTGTTGTCATATCAATCCTTCCAAGCTAAACATAGTGATTAAATAAAATTAGTATCCCAATGAGCAAATTGCTTCCAAATTGATTGTCGGACCCCTGCGCATGCAGGTGACTCACGACTTAACTCTAAATTACGTTTTTCCTAGTTAAAAGAGCACGTAATCATCAGTGTTTTCCTAATTCATCAGAAGTGCAAATTGCTTCCAATTGAATTTAAAGTAAGTGGTGTTTAGAGCTCATGGTTGTTTTGACGAGTATTCCATTTCAAATACCACCTACATACAACACTTCCAAACTTTTTGGGATAAATTTTGCTTCCATCAATGTATGTTGGAGATGGGGGATATATGACATACTCCCTCCATACTAGAAAAACAATTCATTTTAGACAACATTTAGCATACGAAGGAACATTTAATTAGGTAAAAATTTCCTTGTTTACCCATAATAAATGGGGCATCACCTAGAATCCTGTCATAATATCCTGAGCGTGTGACTGGTTAGTAGCTCTACTTCCCAAAGATTGATGGTGCATGCTCTTCTCGGAAAACCAGCAGACCGCGTCGTCTCGGGAGAGAATGTGAATTTATTACTGGTAGGGAGGCAGGGTTGCTTGTTGTGAGTGGGATGAAAGTAACGTTTGGTAGGCTGCTAGCTTTTTACTTTGCTATGGGACCCATCTTACTGTAACATGCATTTTGTGAGATTAATTTTCTTTTGGAGATGCCTTAATTAGAAGGAATTCAATAACAGGGAATTTCATTAACTTAGCGACGAAATTACAAAGTTTTCAACAAATATAGTTCAGAAAGAAGGAAACTAAAGAAAACACTACAGTACATCACCTAGATCACTTATGGTCTAAGAGTTCTACAAGTTCTCTTATGGCCAATGAGGTCTGTGTTCTCCTGACCCCTCAATCCGTGATGAATGTTAAATCGATGAACATGATCAGCACCCTCAATGTACAATTCAAGAACTTCCTTCCGATGGAAGCAAACAGAGTAGCGATCATCATTGATGTGAATCAACTCACTTGCCATCATTTGCATCCAAGGCGACCTTGACGCTGCAGTCAGGCTCCAAAAGAGAGTGTTAGGCCGCAACCATGACTAGCCATTTATTTGGTTTGGGCTCCTCCTGGCTGGTCGTCACCTTCACCTGCAGAAGCGAAGCCAGCAAAAAACCCCTGATATAGTCAGCGCAACTATATGACTAAATACATCTTCTCAATCCAAACTATGCTCACCTTTAGTAGACAATCAGTGGCTACTCCAGGGGCTATGCCAAGAGAGTCCGCCACCGCTTTGCTACAAGTGGCCTTCCTCAACGGCCGGTTGCGTCCTCCAGCCACCGGGTTAGGAGACGGTGAACGGGGACGCTTATGGCTGTCACTCGGTTCACCGCTTGAGCCAATGCCGGTAGGAGAGCGGTGGGTGGATGGAGCGCTGGAGCTAGCCATAATGTGCTTGTAGGAGGGGAGTGGGGAATCAGTGCGTGATGAGATGGAGCGCTAGCTGGAGATCGATATGCCGTATTTATAGAAGAACCACGTCGTGGTCGTGGCCAGTGTGCGAGTATGTCGTCTCTCCTCTTCCACTGCTCTGGGAAAAACGTGGGTCGTGCAATCTGCATGAGCGTGGCTGCCCCGCTTCTCTTTGGAAATGTCACGCCTTAACTCATCCGCTTCTCTTGGGAAACGTGGCTAGTGTGCGGGCGCGGCTCCTCTGCTTCTCTTGTGCGTACGTGGAGGAGGGCAGCCACGCCAAGTAAAGGAGAATAGGGATGTGGAAAAAGGAAACCGTCTTGAAAAGAGTAAAGTGCACAGCCGGTCACTAAACTTATCTGGGTACCTCAACTGTAAAAACACATAATTAGCTCCCTAATCTTGTTTCGGGTCTCATGACAGGTCCTATTGGGCGTGAACCCACTCCGTTTTCTAACATGGAGTGCCTACATGGATCCAGCATGTCAAGGCTAAGTAATGCATGGTGGAAAAAATGTATAGAACCCCCAATCTTCTCCGTGCTCATTAATTTAGATACCAGGACAAATGGTTTCAGCTGTAACTTGTATTTGCCGTTTAGTAAATTAATAGCCAATAAATCTTCCACAAACTAATCAAGCCATAACGGAGACCAAGTATCTGTTTCAACATGATGAAACCAGCTAACTTTCCCACTGACACATGACCGAAGATTACCATGCCCAACGAAGAATCCCCTATGGTGTATCTCAACTGAGAACTTCTCATAACCAGCATCTATGATCCATGCATCACAGAAGAAAACAAACAAAAATCAGCTTGTATAGAGATCATAACCTAGCTACAAAGAAGAAACCAAAAATCTTTTCTACCTCTCTCTAATCCAGAATACTCTCGTGCCGTGATCTAAAACAGAACAGCTAATACATATGAGCAATAATGATCGATGGACTCACCATAAACAGGAGCATCTTCGCCTTGCTGCCTCAACCTTGCCCCCATCGTGCGTCGACGTGCTTCTCGCCTCGGACAAAATCGCTAGTCGGGAAACCTCTGTGTAATCAATGTTAAGCAATCTCCCTCAAATCATTGCTGAACGTGCCTCAAAGCTAAATTAACGAGCATAGAGAAGACAGGGGGTTCTGTGCATATTTTCCACCGTGCATTACTTAGCCCTGACACGCTGGGTCGACGTAGGCACTCCATGTCTATAAATGGAGTGGATTCATGCCCAACAGAACCTATCATGAGACGTAAAACAAGATTAGGGAGCTAGTTATGCGTTTTTAAAGTTGAGGTACCTAAGCGACACAACCGGTCAAGTTTAGTGACTGGTTGTGCACTTTACTCTTATGAAAACTATGGACGGGCCAACGAAAACCATCATCGACTGCCGGACCATCGTCGACAAGAAGAAGAACTGAGGAAGAAACAGGTGAACCGTGAACAACCTGACACCGACTATCGGATCCCACATATGAAACCTGCTGTTATGCTCAACATGCCAGATGACACATGAGTTGCTGCCTGGCCCAGACAATCAAATCCAACCCCATGATGAGAAAATTGAATGCCTGGTGGAGCTACCTGCGCCAGGGAGTTTTCCCTAGGGTCCCAGTAGCCCTCAATGCACCACTACCCATGATCCTTCCGTTGCTGATTCTCTTTTGATATCTGATTCGCTTCTAATATCTGATGAGAATGTCCGCTGCTCTTTCTCTCTCTCTCTCTCTCTCTCTGTCTCCTAGTAGTGCTAGTAGTAGTATGAAAGTTTCAAGGCATGTGATCTCTCTCTCTCCATTCCTCTCTCTCTCTCTGTGTGTGTGTAAACAATGCAAAAGAAGACAACCGGATCCACTGCTGCTGCGTATGCACAGGACCATCCACAGTCAGATTGGTGCCTCAACCATCAATTCATGTGCACTAGTCTGTCATCCTGTGATTTGTACAGTTTTTGGTAAGAATTTAACAAAAACATTTTCCTTCTGTCTGTACTCCTAGAATATTCTACTAGCATAACACGTACTAGTATCAGGTGTGTCTTGGGATATTATTAGCACAAAAGTTTCTTCAATAGAATATTCTAGCCATATGCGTGTTATACTTCATTGTTGTTATAATTAATCACACTTACAAATTCAATAGAAGGAAAGAAAGAAGGATCATACCTGCGCATCTCGTGGAGCTTGCCCTAGATTGTTTATTCCCTAGTTTGCATGGACTCTTATCTTATGGTGCATTTTTTTTAAACTTCTTACGGTGCATCTAGAATAGCATAACATGTATTGTTAGCTTTGCTTGCTTTCCTGCATCCCCTTGCAATTAACAACTTTGGGAACACCGTGTTGGAATGAATGGACAGCTTCAGCAGTTCGAGCACACAACCATTGCCAACCGTGATGTGCCTGCAGATGGATGATGACATGCATGCAGATGCAGATCGTGCGCATGTTTTTACATGGACATTGTGGCCAATGCTAATTATAGATGTGAAAGGGAGTTATCGGTTGGAGCATTAGATGGCAAAGGGCGGCCATTTTGCTCATGAAGATCGGTGTCCTTATGCACTGTGTCCTCTTAAACTTTTTTTTTTTTGAGGTAGTGTCCTCTCAAACTTGAACAGTCTCCAGAAGTATGCAGAGAAAAGATCTCATATAATGGGCTGGCTATTCAGCTAGCGATTTAGTTTGTCTCATTTAAGATTCAAATATTAAACGCTTGTATGGAGGGTTTGTGCATGGTTCGGATAAAAGTAAGATCAAACTGGATTTTCATGATGTGATAGTAGATACTAGTTGTATAATAATATAGAAAAAAGGAATCACGTCATTTGGGTAGAGAAATATATACACAAGTTCATACGTTTTACTACTATAGCTACTAGAATCAAAAGGCCAAATACCACGACCACATAAACACAAGTTCGCGGCTGGCGAATCCATTGCAACACAGGGCGAGGGGAGCCAGTCAATTTTGACCTAGGCGGCGCCGCTCGCCTCGATTCGAGTCAAGCGATGTGACCATTCATAGCTGCTACTATTACTCGATGCGACGTGTGTATTCACAGCTGTCATCATTACTCCGCGTAGGGCCATGATACCGGAATTGAACAACTGTAGTCCTCCAAAGTCAAGCGATGGGACTTGGGTAGCAAAAGCTCCAAACTTTAAGCAGTGACGGGAAAACCTCCATGGAGTCCAGACTGAGATCCCCATGGCCGCGAGCAAAGCTGCGGAGAGGTAGGAATTTGGGTAGCAGAAGCGAGAAATTTGGGCGCCTTCTCCGTGGTAAACAACAAAAGTAACAACGAAATTCTGGCAGCATGCACAGCAAAAGGAAAAACAAACTTGTGCACCTTGCATGCTCCATGTGCGGTAAACAGAAAATACCCGCAAAATTAGGAAAAAAGAGCACCATACGTATACAAAACCATGCAAAGTAGCAACAGAAAAAAGAAGAAGAAGAATGCAGAAGCAAGGAATCCAGCTCGTGACCTGTAGTCTCGAGAGGTGAGTAGATAGCCAGTCAAACAACGAGTTAATGTTGAGAAGAGATGGAAAAACATCATCCTAATTAATCACTCATCATTGGTATGCTAAATGTTGTCTGAAACGAGCATGGGGCCCGCAGTCCATCCTCAGCTCTAACGTCGTCAGTCAACCTAGAACAGTCGTTGGTGATGCGGCCAAGGCATTCGGTGATGGGAAGACTACAGCTTACTCAACCCAGCCTATTGGTGATCTTCTAGTACGCTCACCGGGGACGTGCGCGACCAGGATTGTGGACGCCGACCTTGTCCCGCATCCCGCCTCCTGAAACAGGCGCCATCCATGATAAGGTCGAGATCTTCTAAAACTTTTTGTGATTGAGGCTTATTGGCAGATTAGTTAATCTGAGTAGTTTTATTTTTTTAGGAGATTGAAAGGTAGTTCGAGAACTTGGCCAGAACTTTGTGAAAATTCATGCTTGTGTCAACGACTGTGTGTTATTTCATTGAGAATACCAGGATCTGCATGAGTGTCCAACATGCGGACAAAGTAAGTGGAAAAATGCTGATCCAGATGGGCATGCAGAGGGTGGCGCCACTCATGATGGTGGAGTAAAGAAGAAGAAGCTCTTTCCTCAAAAAATACTGAGGTACTTTCCACTTATTCCTCAGCTTCAAAGATTATATATGAACGTGACCACATCGAAGCAAATGCTTTGGCATGCTACTAATGAACCCGACCAGCTCATTGGCATGGAAGCACGTAGATAACATGTATAAGTACTTTGCATTGGAGCCACGTAATGTTAGGCTAGGACTTGCATCAGATGGCTTCAATCCATTTGGGATGTTGAATATGAATTACACTACATAGCCGGTGCTCCTAATTCCTTATAACCTGCCTCCATGGTTGTGCTTGAAACAGTCTTATTGGATGATGTCGATGCATATTCCAGGGCCTAGATCTCCAGGAATTAACATTGATGTGTATTTGCAGCCTTTGATCGATGAGCTGAAAGATCTCTGGATTAAAGGAGTTGTGACTTGGGATGCAAAAGTGAAGAAGAATTATAATCTACATGCAGTTCTACTTTGGAGAATAAATTATTTTCCTGCATATGCGATGTTATCTGGTTAGAGCACAAAAGGAAAGTTTGCTTGTACTTATTGTCACAAGGATCAGTTACTTGTGGTTACAACATGGTAGAAAGCATTGCTATATGGGGCATCACTATTTTTTGCCTTCAGGCCACAGGTGGCGGATGAACAAGGTGAGCTTCAATGACAAGGTTGAAGAGAGGGAGCCTCCAGTACCGCTAACTGGTGAACAAGTTTTGCAGCATTATGAGAGTTTTGAGGAAGTATATTTTGGAAAAGCAAGTATGTTTTAGAAAAACTACCGTAGGGAAGAGGAAGCAGTGAGATGAAGATAGTAGGTGGCACAACTAGAGGAAGAAGGGTTTTTTTTGAGCTTCCGTACTGGAAAACATTATTGATACACCATAATCTAGATGTCATAAACATTGAGAAGAATATTTGCGAGAGCTTGATAGCGACTTTGCTTTGTTTAGCTGGTAAATGTAAGGATGGTGAGAAGGCTTGACTTGATCTGCAAGAATTGGGTATAAGGAAGGATCAACATCCATTGCAAGAAAAAGGTAATTTTTTGCACGTTAGGAAAAGAGGAGAAGGAAATTTTTTGCAATTTTCTACAACATATTCAAATGCCAGATGGGTATGCCTCCCATATCAGGAGGTGTGTTGATGTCAGTGGCTGCAAGGTAACTAGACTTAAAAGTCATGACTACCATGTTTTATTACAAAAACTTCTACCCTTGGTGGTACGCGACATATTGCCTAAGGATGTAGTGGTCAGGATCATTGAATTCAGTAGGTTTTTTAATGCAATAGGTTCAATGGAGCTTGAGGATGCTGAACTTGAAAAACATGACAAATCTATTGGCGAGACCCTTTGTCGCCTTGAAATGATTTTTCCGCCTGCCTTTTTTTGATATTATGGTGCACTTACTAGTTCATCTTGCTTGGGAGGCTAAGTACGGTGGCCCAATTTGCTACAGATGGATGTATCCAGTTGAGAGGTACCTGCGTACTCTCAAGGGCTAGCTGAGGACGAAAGCGTGTCCTGAAGGTTCAATAGCAGAGGGATATCTCTCGGAGGAGTGCCTTACATTTTGTTCTTGCTTCTTTGAAGATGTTAGTACAAAGCTCGATCGGCCAGAGCGTCAAGAAAAGAACGCTGTTAGTGAACCACCTTCTGATGGTATAAACGCATTCTACAGCAGAGACTACACTAAAAAGATTCCTTGTCAGCTCGAGAAAGCTCAGCCTCAAGAATTTCAGAAGATGAAGCACTACAAATTATCCAACAGTGATGAGTGCATTGAATGGATAAAGTAAGTCGTAGCATGTCACATATGATTGTTTTTTTTTGGAAACATGCGTTGTCTTCTACTAGCTAACTGATCATTTGCCTACTGATGCAGTGAGCATATAAAGGAATTGAAAATTCCGGCTTATGGCATGTTGACAGAAGGCACAAGGAACAATTTGTAGGATGGTTTGAGTGAAAAGTGAGATATATTCCTCTATTTTTTTAATACATGATATTTTAATTTACAATGTGTTCCTAACATATTCTCCAAATTATTTTGAGGCAGATAAGGAAACTATTTGAAAATGGAGAAGTAGATGACATGATGTATGCTCTATCTCGTGGTCTAGATCCTCGTATTCATGTGGCTAACAGGTGCTCCATCAATGGATTTCTCTTTCAGACAAAAGAAATAGAGAAAAACTTAAGCACATAGAATAGTGGTGTTGTCGTCTAGGGGGATAGCATGGAATGATATAGAGTGATTAGAAGAATAACCATGCTCGACTATCCTAAGAATAAGGAAGTCATTTTGTTCGAGTGTGATTGGTTTGATGTTCCAACACCGGACAAAAATAAATCTAGAGGGTACAATAAGGATAAATATGGCATCATCGACACTGATACTAGTCGGACTCGATATTTAGAGGAGCCGTACATCCTGGCGATCCAAGCAGAGCAGGTGTGTTATGTGAAAAGTGCCAAGAGAACGAATTGGTGTAGTGTCCTTAGAATGAAACCTAGCAACCTGTTTGCCATGCCTGAAGGAGAGGAGAATGAATATAAATTTGTTGATACCTATGTTGACTCGCTCGTTGTAGGAGTGGAACATGTGAATGTTGAAGGCCGTGTGCTCTTCTTTCTTCACCACCGCCACCAGCTTGTTCTCCAACGAATCCACTCTAGCGGTTGCCTCACCAAGAGCTTCGTTCAATGCCGCTTTCTCCTTCTTGAGAGACCACATGGCATTGCGCAGATCTGCGAGTAGCGTTTGCATGAATGCATCGTGTGGGCCCTCATACCAACAGATGAACCAGCAACCTCCAACCTGATGAAGAAATAGGAAGGACAAATAAACCAACCGCGAATCCAAAGTCAATCGAATGGGAACAAAACTATACTCACTCGAGCTCTGTAGCACTTGAGGTAGTGCCATACGGGGTTGTCATCGCTCCACGAGATCCACATCGCCGCCTTCTGCTGGCAGTCACAGTACACGGGGGGGGGGGGGGGGGGGAGGGGTTAGTTGTCCAACGTCCCAACGCGGTAAGGGATGGGGGAATGGCGCTTCTCATCAGGCTCGCCCGAAGGTGGGGTCTTGGCGGTGGTCCTCGACGAGCTCGAACTGCAGGCCATGGCGAAAGCTCAAGCTAGGGTGACACGCTCCACCTACTCGGTGCAACCACCCCCCCCCCCCTCCTTTATTGTTAGTCTTTGATGTTTAGTTTAAGTTTTTCTGGATCACTAGAACAGTTGTAATGATGTAACCACTCAGATTGTACTTTAACTTGTTTTAATGATGTTCTCAATTATTTTTGTAATAGTTTTGTACATGTGCACATCCTCATCACTTAAATAAAAATTCTATTGACACACATTAGCCAAAATTTATCAAAAATTAAAATAAAAATACTGAAGTGCAGGATGTGTATTTTATGCATTGTCACGAAAGTTTACATTATGAATCGATATATTTTGTAGTAAGATAAAAAAGAAATTGATATTAATTAGTTGAACACATGCGGAACTGAAATACTTTAACATATATTTAGTGATATATTGATATTTAATTAGTTAAACACATGCGCGCACGTAGGCGCTATACATACACACTTCTCTGTGCTATGGCTTGATGTTAAAGCTCTGACCAAGCTCATAGGAGACGCAAGCATCTATAGCGGCGTACTCGATGTATTGCTTAGTGAGGTGCTTATACCCCCACTTGTGGTGAAACGCACTGTGGGGCTACTTATTGGCCATTGTCAGACCAAGCATTAGCTCACACATGTTCTCGAGTCCAAGTCCGTATCGTGAGGTTCGGTTCAAGCGAACCCGCACGGCGTCCTGCAGCTCTGATGTCCTGGCTACATGGATGTTGTGATCAATGGCCAGCCGATGGATGTCGCCGCTAATGTTCGAGCCGACAAACAAGCACCAATGGCTCTCCAGGAAATCCTTCAGTTCCTCTAGAACTTTGTCGGTGTGGCACACCTAGAAGAGGAGACACCGATATCGATGGCCACTGTCTGGTATGCCCATGCAGATCTGAATGATGGCTGTCTTGTTTGGGTCGTTATTCACACGATCGGCTCGTGGAATGATGAGCCACCCCGTATCCAAACCAACGAGGAGTAGATCTTCATTCTGCCAGACCTCCTCAAGGAACTTGACAACGACGCTTCTATCTGAGGTGACAGTTGTGTCGATGTTGTATTGGTGGAACTTGACGATGATGAAGTGCATCAGCGATGATGATAGGCAGTGGGTTGGCAGGGCTTGGGAGCGTGAGGCGGGAGCGCGAGGCGGCGCTCTTATGGTGGTGCATCGGATCGCCTGCGAGAGTGCGAGGCGGCGAGAAGGAGCGCGTGTCGGCACCGCTGATGGTCGGTGTGTAGGAGCGTTTCAAGCACGAGGCGGCATCGCCACTTGGTGGGCAGGTGGGCTCCATGAACGGGGTGAGGAGCGCGGTGGTTCGAGAACCTAACGGGTGGGTGGGTGCCATGAACGGGGTAACGGGGTGCGGCAGTTGTTTGATGGGCACTGAACTGGCGGGTGTGCACTGAATGGGGTGAACTACTTGTGGAGTGGTTACCAGAAGATGAAGAGCCCGCGTGCTGGTGCACGTGCATTGGCGTAGTTCCCAGAAACAAAGCCCCCGTCGCAGAAGTTGAACGCGTGGACACAATCGACCCCGCCTTCCATGACCAGCGCATTGACTCTGCCTCCGCCTACCGTGAATGACATATGGGTCCGGCTATTGCTGCCTCGCATCGCCTTCCTCACCTATGAGCTACTCCCATCGTCTTTCTTGCTTCTACTCCCATCTCCCTTGCTCCCCTTCCTCATAGTCTCACCTTCCTCGTCGTCGCCTTCGTCGTCTCGCGCCTTTCTCGTCGTCTCGCCTTCCTCGCCGTCGCAGTATCCATGGCCTCGGGGTGATCTCCACCGCGCTCGTCGTCCTCGGTGAGTCATTATCAACACCTCTCATAATCCGTACATAGGGATTTTGTGTGTTCATTAGCCTCTTTATATATAGGATTATGCAATATTTGCTTCGTTTTGGTGAAATGGTATCCGTTAGGAACATTTAGGGTAGGATTTCATCAAGTATTGCAGTAGATCTGTTTATTTGGGACTGAAGTGTTCTTGGGGATTTTTTCGTACTGTTCTTGTGTTTTTAAGTATCTCTACTCCTTATTAATTTAGGTGAGATCATCATTAGTGTTACTTTAGTTTGGTGTTGGCTTTGGTATTGCTTTTACGTGTTGGTATTGGATTAGTTTGCTGTGAGTTCATGTGAGTCCAATTTATATATATGAGTTCGATTCATATACAAATATTGTATCTTGCGCTTCACCGAAGGTGCTACTTATTAATTTGGGTGAGGTCGTCATTAGTGTTGCTTTAGTTTGGTGTTGCTTTTACGTGTTGGTATTGGATTAGTTTGTTGTGAGTTTAAGTGAGTCCGATTTATATATATGAGTTTGATTCATATACAAATATTGTATCTTGCACTCCACCAAAGGTACTCAGGAGATTAGCAATCGTTACTGATTAGGAGTATAAAAGTATTTTCTTTTCCTGTTGTACGAGCCTATGCCTGTTAGCTCTCGATTAATGAAAACGTACATCTGATTCATGATGCCATGAGGGCGGCACATGGAGAATCCGGCAATGAGTGCAGCTCTAGGTGGCCCTTGCCGCTGATGGTGAAATCCTAGTGACTGCAGCTAACGTGTTTAACAACGCCTAATCCTTTTTTTATTTAGCATAAATTCATAAATAAAAAAATAATAGTGTAATATATTTAACTCACGATATAATTAGCTACCGAGTCCAATTCTTAGACGTAGCCAATTTCAATTCTTTGTCAAGGTCTCGGCCAGGGTTTACATAACCGGGTATAACCAGCCAGTTAACCCGCTTAACCGGGAAACCAGTTCCGGCCGGTTAGTGAAACCGACTGGTCAGCCGAAAAAAACCGAACCTAGAATTATAGCAGTTCGGTTAACCGGTCGATTTCCCTAGTTAACCAACCATTTTTTCACTGACTTGAGCCAGTCAGTTATAACGGTTATGTGAATCCTGATATGGACTCAACAGACCATAGCCGATTCTAATTCATTGGCAAGATCTTGACACTACACACTACCATACCTAAAGTTGATTTAGTGTACCAATTAATTTGAGTACCAAGTTCCGATCCCCATGCAGTTTTATTGCACAATTTCATAATACAACATCATTACTTGTGGGTTATGCATTACCAGAATCATTACTCATTATATTAATTTTTTATCTCATAAAAATATTTAACATCTAACCCGTAACAACGCATGGACAGACTGCTAGTACTATATATATATATATATATTAAATATATTTTATGTATCTAGCTATAGAATAACTAATTCTGTAGTCAGACCCAATCTACCAATCTACAACACCGACCCGACCAGGTCGGTCATTCTGGTGTAAACAAACGTGACGCGTTGCCTCCCGGCCCACTCTCTAATTGGATCAAAACTAGCGCAAACCAGCCCATCAAGCGCAGAACCCATTGCCCACGTCCGTATCCGGATTCGACAACCGTCGCGCTACGCACGATCACCATGACCAGTTGCAGCGAGTCGAGCGGTGTCCCCGCTCCCATTTGTTTCTCGCCGCCCCTGACGAAGAACCTCCATGGGCACCCCGCATCGCCGATGAGTCTGCTCTCGCCGATTGCCGCCACCGATGACGAATCTCGTGGTGCCTGCTACCATTTGCCATTCGACTGCGCCGTTCCGCCTGATGAGGAATCCCGTTGGGTACTGCCTCCATCTGGCATGCTACAGACGTGCCCCCACCATTTACCTCCCACCGTCAATGCTGCATTGGAGCAATATTCCCCCAGTTGAGAGCTGATTTTTTAGAATTCTGTTCACTCTTTTCTGTGCAGGCAGATTTGGTCTTGTTTCTAGGGCCAGATTAGATGGACGAATACGGTGAAGATGGGACCGACCACAGCAACTGCAATCAGACCATGGGGAGACCGCCCTATCCAGCAACCATGAAGAACTCTGTCAGGAGTAGCAGGGTGCGTACATGCTCTCCCCCAAATCACTTGTAATTTTGCTCAGCTAGGGGATGAATCAGATGCATGTGCTCCCCAATTTCATCGCCAAATTGTTTCTAATTTACTCATCTCTAAACAACTGCTTTAGATACCTGTGCTCCAATTTCTTCCCCACATCTGAAAGGCATTATCTTTTCTAGTTATGATTTATGCATCCTCTGGTATGTACTATTGACCAGTTATTTTATTATTCAGGATGCATAGTTCTGCATCAATTGACACCACAAAGTTTTTTTTTTCAGGATACTGATAGTTTTTTTCCTGAGGTTTTTCATCTTTATCGTGTTTAATTGAAACATTCAAGGATTTTTTTTGAAGGATTGCTGGCCTTCTAAATTGACTTATACGACATCATCATTCTTTGATTACAAAATTTTGCAACAATCAACATCACTACGTTTGATCTGTGGTGGGTTCAGATTATATGGCCTGTAGTTCCTCGTAGGAACATGTGTGACAGGGATAATGCGCTTATGCTTCGGTTGCATGTGGTTGCCTAGTTTAGTATTTTCTTTCTTGTCATTTTGGCGATCCATGTGTTTTTGCTAGTGTCTTGCGTGTCCTGCTTTAAAGGTGACCAGCGCATAAAGCACAATGCTTCTCTTGGATATGATGGCCACGACAAGCAAGTCACAGCTGCAGCTCGGTGTATGTTTAAGCTATAGCAGTTTTACAGTATATACTAGCATTAGCTTTTTATCCTCTGTTCATGAATCATGAAAATTTCATGTTAATAAATCATTTGACATCTTTTCAATTTATCCATTGGTGATTTATTATATATATCTGTTCACTTAAACCAGTGGTGCCTATTAAAAGTTGTTTCTGCTACAAGAATCATATAGACTCTGTGATGCTGATTAATTTCAACCTTATATAGAATGTACTGCCCCCTGTTTTATTACAGTTTGTCCTTGAAGTGGATAATAATATTATGGTTCTTATTTTTAATCATTCCAGGCCTGAGCATTAAATGGAAATATGTTTCATCTCAGTTAAATCACTAGTGGAGCAACATATCCAGTTGATTTCATGTTTAGTTTATCTAAATAGTTCATATTTAATCATTGTTTATGACTGCTGTTCTTCCTCTTGTTTTTGGTGCATGGAACTACACCTTTCTGCTTTTAATTAATGAATTCGAATGGCTTTGATTATAAGTGTGCAATAGTCATGATTTCTATAAAGATTTCTAAATTTTGTGAATCATAACTAAAAAATTTGACTCCAGAATTTGACCTTACATTGGAAAAAAAAGGGACTCCAGAATTTATTAGTCCTTGTTTCATTGCCATTTGACCTTATATTGGAAAAAATATGTGACTCCAGAATTTTTACTTACACTTTTGTTCCAAATTAGAACTGCAGCATTAGGGGTGACCATCCAAGATTGAATGAGGTGCTGTTGTACCAACTCTGGATTTGAGGTAAAAAAGATGAAATAAGCTTTCAAAATTGGCATTCCTATATGAAAAGTATATTTAACTAATAACTATCATGCTTCTGTAATATACATGCTAAGTGGACTCACACGTTTTACAGCTTGTATACTCTAATTTTCCCCAAATTGCTACCTGATCATGTTCTCTAGTCACAAATACCTAGTTTTGCATTATACTAGTTCATTATAAATCTTATTGATATATCTATATGGAGCTAAAGTTGACAAAACACTAACAGATTGTGATTAATTGTGTTACCAAAGCGTATTGTAGCAGGTATATTACCACTGTATTTAAATTGTTTGTGATCTATGACTTCACATGATTTACGATTGTTGTTTCTACTTAGCTATTGTCGTATAGTCAACCTGCTGTATCTTCCTCTTCCATGTTATTAACAGTCAGTTGTCCTCTATTAGTGGATCATGAAATTGTCTTTTACTGTATACCATCTGGAACCTTTTACATCTATCCATGTGTGATTTATCACTGGTTCGCATAAACCAGTGGTGCCTATTACGGAAATCATATATGTTTTGTGGTGTTGATGAATTCCAATCTTAAGTAGAATTTAGTGGTCTCTGTTTCATTCCAACTTGAAATGAATGTCCGCGGCCGATGGCGTGCTGTTTTTCTTTCTCCCAGTTAAATATTTCTATTTCATCTTGGTTTGGATCGAAGATGCTTCCAGCCTCTGTAGTTAAAGAACGTTTTAAATTGTTTTCGTTTGGAAATGTTCCTTAAGTCCTGCATGATTGTATCTTATTTTATTTGAAAAGACTGTCTCAACATTTTTGGCTTGTTACAAGTGATCATAATATTATGGTTCTTATTTTTTTATATTTCAGGCCATTAGCATTCTGGGGATATGTGTTCAATCTCCGTTTAATCATTGATGGAGCAACTACATCCAGCTATCTAGGTTCCTTCAGATTTCAAGTGGCGTATCACCACCACTAGTTAAGCTCCGGTTCAAGCATTGCAACCATGCGTGACCATTTTTCTTTTAAGAAGACCTGCATGATTTCTCTGACGATGCTGCGGGTATGATCATGCTAAGAGCTTTGTTTGGCAAGCAAGCACAACTTCAAGTTGTACGATATACACTGAACACCAGGGTGCATGTGTTTTGCGGAGCACAGTAGAATGGTAGAAACGCAATTTGTCTTTTTGTCTCATTTAGAGTTTGATAGTGGTTTGCTTGTTACAATGGAGTACTGCATTTATAATGCCATTTATTTGGAAATGTGTCTTGTTTGATTTACGTGGATCGCATGTAGCCACTTCCGAAAAGTGATAAGCCAGTTCGTTTGAGATCGATGTGCGCCGGCAATGGCAGGATCGACGAATACGATCAAGTTGGACAGTAAACAAACCTTATTTTTCCCTTGCAGTCCGAAGCTGCCAAAGCAGGAAGGGGACAAATACTTCTAACTTGATCATAGGACTGCAGATCAAACTGCCAATTCAAATTACGTATAAATATATATTTTTTTAGTAACTTGTACGGCTGTATCCAGCATTGCACAAACCTCGAAATGCAGCACGCCACAATGTGACGGGTGGTGGAAACGGTCACGTGGCTCGGTTCAACGCGCACGATGGACTTGAACCGGTTTGCGAGTAGGTGGGCGCACGCGGAACCAACCTCAGGCGCAGTCATCCGACCTGGCTACAGAATTCCTTATTTTGTAGCTAGCTACAGATTATACCTACTATATATATTAAATATATTTTATGTATCTATAGAGATAACATTTTTTTGGTAGATTTTGCTTTGATTGAGCTTTTTTCTAATGCTGGATTTGATATCTATGTAGGCCGGCGGTAGTCGCCGCTGTTGTCTCGCTCCTCGTCGCCTCTGCCTCCACCGGTGGCGGACCACCACCGAAGAATTGGAATGGCCCTGATGCTGCTTTCATTGGGCGCCGGGGTGGTGATGCTCCCGGCCGAGAGACAGGCCGCCCTGGCCGCGGGCACTGCGTGCTCGCCATCTCCGGCGCCACCGTCCCGGACCAGTTCACCGACTCCGGTGGCGCCCCCCGTCCGTGCCCGTTCTCCTTCTCCGGCTTTGGCGTCATCGCCCGCCCACGCCCGTTCTCCTTCTCCGGCTCCGGCGCCGTCGCCCACCCACGCCCATTCACCGTCTCCGACGTCGCCGACCGCCCACGCCGGCCGTTCACCATCTCCGACGCGTCATTCCCGCTCCTGCTCCCCATCATCGGAGCGGTCTTCTGGCTACGTCTCCATCGACTCCGACGACCCCCTCATCGGCAAGATCCCAAAGGGCACCAACATGCGCATCAAGTTCGTCTACATGGCGGAAGATGGCAGGGCCATCTTCAAGTGTCCCATCTGCATTGGCAAGATGCAGCAGGAGATGGACTATGCCGGCATGCAGTCGCATGTCCTTGGCATCGTGAGTTCCAATTCACAGAAGCACGATGCAAAGAAGCTCAGCCGCCACCGTTGTCTCGCCAGGAACGAAGTCTGGATGTGAAGTGCATGCTCGTGGTGTCTGTCCCTCGTTCTCTCATGCATGGGGGTGATGGTGTCAGTTACTTATTATGCTGCTGTTTTTATTTAATTTATGTCCTTTTATGTTTGTGTTGAACTATGGTGGTTTAATTATGCCAACTATCTTTATCCTATTGAATTATGTCTAATTTATATCTCTTGTGCATCATTTTTTTTCAATTTCATGTGTTGTTGTGATGTTGAGGCTTAATACCTTTAATTTCTGTTATGACTCATTTACTCAAAGAAGATTTGGCCCATCTATTTCCTATAGTAGTCAAGTATTATTGATTTATGTGCTTTGAGTATACTAATCCATCGACCCGTGCACATGCACAGGCTAAGAATATTTAAGGACAAATATGAACAAATTTATGTTTCTATGAATTGTTGCAACAGCTAACAATTTCGTTGCAATATGTAAGATACAATCGCAACCAGATAATTTTCGTTGCTATATCTATGCATTGTTACAACGACTAACAATTTTGTTGCAATATGTAAGATCCTGTCGCAACCATAAAGATTTTTGTTACTATACCTATGCCTCTTATTGTAACACCTCGTTGTTCTGTTGCAAAATGACCTTATTGCAACAATTATAGTCAAGCGTTGCTAAAACATCACCCTAATTACAACGCACATGCAAGTATGACGATATATCCAATCTATCACAACCAAAATCACTCTTTGTTGCAATTACCCATGTTTATTGCAACAAAAATCACATTGTTGCGATGAATATCGTGGCAATAGCTCGAAACCCTTACAGTGTTGTTCACTGCGCCTTCACGTATATCACATGATACTATGAAATGGATTATATTGCTTATGTTGATTATTATTGCTACTGTCCTATATTGTGTTTACTTCATGTTTCGCTTTACTTTTCTCATATTGCTCCACTAAATTTATATTTCAGCCCTACACATTTAAACTTGGCTAAATAAAATTTATAGAACTAATAGGATGCTTAGTGCAAGTCTTTTAAAACAGTCATCCTATTAGAGCCAATGCATGTCTAGGTTTTACGGGTATGTCTTGCTAACTAATTAGTACTCAAGCTTTGTGCCTATGCTGGTTTCAGGTAATACAGAGATAGAATTGCCTGTTGATGTGCTACTGTGGGACATGCAAGTCCTCGAAGGTGGGACTGCCCACTGGGAGTCTGAACGACTGCCGCAGTGATGTTGTGTGCTGCTAGAGTGATGATTCTTGAGCATGAGTTATTACTACCGCTGTATCATCGAGAGCTCGTATTAGTATTCGTATTTGCTTCCGTTGTTTTTGAACTTTCATGAACTTGTAATATTCCGCTGCATTTTAACTACTCAATGATGTAATAATTCGACTTAAACTTTAATCACTGTTGTATTATCAAGTGTCTGCATTATCAGCACTGTTGGAGCCTCGATCCTCTAGGATGGGGTGCCACTGCTGGTATCAGAGCCGATGTTCTTGATAATATAATAGATAAATCATATTTTTAAAACTACGATTTATGCGAGTGAGGAATACATTAGTATTGCCCATATTAGGATATTAGAGTTGGTGACAAAGCTAATCCTAGGTTATGATTGTTTAATTATTGCATCTATGACTTCTTCAAATGAAGGTACGTGTGTGCTTAACTGACACGCGGGATATCGATGTCTGTGCTCGCAGATGGATACGGGACACTATTGGCTCATGGAGATACCACGGGGCGATCCTTTTCCATGGATCGTTACTAGTAGAAATGTGCTTATTTTCATAGTTTCTTTTGAATTTGATGTATTATTTCTGCAATGGATCTTCTGCAAGTATACTAATGCTGTTAGTACAAAAAAATTAGATTGACTTATGTGTTGAGTGCGGGTCATCACCAAATATTCCTACCGCTGAGTACCAGTAAAATAATATGTTGTGTTGTTAGGAATGATAGGTTAATAAAATGAAAATTTTACATCATGCATCCCTGTATAACTCAACAAAAATTTTGTTCTCATCTTGATCACCATCTCTAGATAAAATTCTCAACATATTAAGAATGAAAGTTTCAAAATATGAGTCCACTTGTAAAGTTGACGCAACCTATTCTGTTTTAGCTGTCAACTTCAAAATTTCATAGTTTTTAATTTACCCAATCAAATGAGGCATATAAATACTTGTTAGAAATATCTGAATATTCTCTATCACCTGATGTTAAAATTAATTTTCAATCATAACAAGAACACCCCAAAAATAGAGAACAAGCACAATCTGTCAACCCACTATTTTTAGCATAACCCTGAACTTAAAAATTTCATAACTAGAGTTTTACTTTGAATTAATAGGTGTATAAGCCCAACCTGGAAGGCCTTAGAAGTCTATTTTCATCTCCAGTAGGGTTTACCAATTAATTAGTTTTTCTCAGTCCAGAACAGTTGGAACATTGAGCCCCTGTCATCTAGACATCAAATCTGACAACCTGAACTTACAAAATTCATAAGTCCAGTTCTACTTAGAATTGTTGGGAGTATAAATACAATCTGAAAATAACATGGTGCCAAGCATCAGTTCTGGATTTTTCAATTTCTGGTCGAAATACACACCTTTCTGACTGCTGTATAGTCAAGACAGTATCTGTTTTAAAAACCCATTCCTGTTTTATTGCCCCTTGAAGCTAGAAAATGTAGATTTAAAGCTTTGCTCCTGTATTTCATAGAATTTTATATGAAATACATTTTTACTGTGAGGAAGATTTGGCTCAATCAAATTATATTCCTTGTAAATGTTACCTCAGCTTATATCGTTGGATTATAACATGATATGTGTTAATCCATCACCATTCTTACTTGCTGGATTTGAGATCCAAGTTTGTATCAAACTCTATCTTCCATAGGTCACCTTGATCACGCAAATAAAGATCATGTTGGAATGCACACATCTCTGAACTTGCACAACAATTGTTGCAACAGACCAGAGTCTCATTCGATTGCCACTAAGTTTTTTTAGACCAGGTTTAGTACTCTTGATATCCTCTCAAAACTGCCCTACTTTTTCTCCCAACCGCTGCACCATCGGATCAGATTATTGACTCATTGTAGGAAGGTCTTTGAATCGATCGTTCATGTTTAGCTATTGTTTTTGCAACCAATATTTGTGAAGATCCAAAAGTATGGTTATATCTTTTTAGCCAATATATCATGTTAACAGGACCAAAATCTAACCGCACCTCTTGTGACATTACTTGTTCCTCAACTCTCACTATCGTGTTCTTGTACAGTTTGATCAATTTCTTCTCCTAGACTTAATGTTCTCTTGTAAAATGTCACATCAATTTCAAACCCATTCGACAATTTTCTTACTTCGATGATGTTAAATGCACATCAACCAATCATAAATGCCTAGCCTTGGTTGAACTTTTAGGTGCCTTACTAATGATTAATTTCCCCAGACCATAATATTTAAAATTAGATATGATGGCAATAAAGGATACACAAAGACAACATGTTTTAGAGACTATCCAAACATCATGGACCACCACCATTGCCCTGTTCATAGAAAGCTCATCTTGACTCCATATGGCCATCTATAGTTATCCTACTTGTATCAAAATTTCCACTCAAATACTAACCTAGTAAGAGGCCATCTAATATGTGCATATGTGCAAGACTACCAAAAATTCAATAAGCTAGTTACTCCTGATTTTGTCAATCATAGATGCCTTGTAATTGACTTAACTCTTATTTACAGGACCATTGAGATTTTGCTCTAAAAATTTAACAATTTGTGACCATTAGAAGACTAGCTACGACATTATTACGGAGATTCACATTCTCTTATTACCCTGAGACACTTTCCCGCTTAATTACGTTTGTGAACCTACCTCGGACCAACCAACTTTAATTGGATGACATGCTTTTGTAAATCATAATTTTATCTTGAATTGTGTCGGTTCGCCCTGACGCTTCTCAACCTAGAGTTATGATGCAAAAAGTGCACCTCCTTAATGGAAGTGGTACAATGAGTCTAGTATAACGTTCTTTTGGACGGATGGCGTATTGTCTAGTACACAACTAGAAAGAAAAATGTAATGCATGGAGTCTCTTATTGGTACCACAAATCATTCCTTTCTCTTAAGCCTATAACACCTCCAAGACTAAGAATGACATAGACAGAGTTATGTTCAACTCCAACTCTTACTTCCTACATGGGTAGTTTGCATATATTACAATCTAACTGTGGGTACACCCTAAAACGTAGAAGCTACAATCTTCCTTGTACGGTGCATAGACTTGACTCCCATTGTCTTAATACCATAACTAAGATTCAGTAATTTCTCAAATAGTTCTATAATTGTCCACTCTAATTTGGACAGTTAGCAAAGTATTTTTTTTACCACACATTGAAACTCATTTGTCCATAATTGTGGAATTCAAGAATAATCAACCAACACTAAGGATCCTTCCAAGCTATTACTATTATCTGATCAAAATGTATCCTTAGATATCTGAAAGATTCATTTGTCTTCTATGATCTTGGTATTCATCGATTTCCTTCTATTGACATTTAAATTGTCCAACTAACTTAACCAAGCTTGATACTAGAATTCACTAAGTTTAGGAAATTTCAGCTGGATTGACAACATCTCGGAAACCCAATTTCTGCTCCATTTATCATATCTACGTGTTTGAATATTCATTGGAGAGATAATTCTGTTCTCTACAACTTTGGTGTTCAAATCTTCCTTGTGATCATCCTCTAATTGTTCTAGATCTAATTTCAACTTAAAATCTACAATTTGTTTTTCATTTCAAAATTCGATCAGCACATCATTGCAACTTCACTCTACATCTTGTATTAAGGCTTGTGAATACTCGTTATATAGGCATGGAAGTTCTATATGATTTTGATATTCTAAGTCTCATTTGCTTCCACCTCCAAATGTATCAAAGCTTATTTTTATCAGTTGTATTTCAGTCAGGACAGATATAATAAATACCATTGCTTGCATTTATATGTTCAAGTTATCTTGTACATTACGCATAAACTTGTCTTGTTCGTCCATCTAGAATTTACTAATGATAAACATGAGCATTTTTCTGTTTATCTCAATTGAACAAACCTTGACCTCGTCTATTTTGTCGCCTGTATATAACCTTATAGAAATATCTTCAACCCATTTGACCCATACACCGGCTATAATGGCTCAAATTATTTAAGAATTTCAAGCTCTATCATAAAATATTTAACCTAGCATATCAATCCAAGTTTTCCCTCCATCGAGACAGTAATATTTGGACCTGACGTCGTTCAAGATGCCGATGAAAAAGTTTGAGTTATTCCAGCTAATCTCCAGCTACAAAACCCCATCAAGAAACATAGGCTCATAAAAAGGCATCAACCTCCTTCCTTTGACATAGGAGATTATGCCCATCTCCGAGTATCACCTATGAAAGGTCTTCAATGTTTTGGATTCAAAATAAAATCATCTCCTCGTTATATCGACCCGTTCAAAATTCTAGAACGATATGGACCAGCAGCATACAAGCTAGAGTTACCTGCTAATATATCTGGAGTCCATGACACCTTTCATGTATCCCAACTAAAGCAGTGTCTCAAATCATCGATTGACATCATCTTGGAAGATTTTAAACATCTTCAACTTGATTTCACCGACTCCGAACAACTAGTAAAAATACTTGATGAAGAAGAAAGAACAAACTGTAAAAGAATGATCAAATTCTATAAAGTACGATGGAATAATCATTTAGAAGATGAATTCACTTGGGAATCTGAAAAATTTCTGTGTATTAATTACCCGGAATTCTGGTCATCATTCTCAGGTATACCTTAATTACCGTACTTCCCTCTAGTTTGCCCTGTTCTTAATCTTGGGACGAGATTTCTTTAAGAAGGAAGGGTTGTGACATCCCGGTGTCTTAACTCTAAGCACAAAATCAGGGCTCAACTAGAGCATGAAATAATAGAACTCCACCAAATTTAATTAATTGCTAGCAAATAAAAATCTCTGGAAACATGGTTGTGAAGCAACTTTGAATTTTTATATGCAACCTATATCAAATAAGTACATCAACATCTGGGGAATAGTAAAATGTAATTTTAGACCAAAAATAGAAATTTGATCTTATTTGAAAATACCCCAAATAATTAATTTAAGCCTAGAAACCATTCATGTTGGAAAAATAATTCTACAAATTTGTAATAGATCTGACCAAATGAACCCGACCAGAGCCTCACAAATATCTTGAAGTGCATATGTGCGAAATTCCAACTTATTTAAACTTAAGAAAGTATTTTAATTTCAATTAAAACAAATCAGGACATAGTTATAAAATCAGAAGAACTCGATGGCCTCAGAGCAAAAGGGCGTGTCTTCTTCTTCCTCTCGCAGGCGCTCGTGCTCCTGCTGGTCCTCGGCTCTGAAACTTAGACCCCGGTCTCTTACGCTCGCTGCCGACGCCCATCGCACACAACAATCGGACAATCTTTTTGCTCACCCTGACGCCCAGCCATGACAGGAGCAAAAGTTCGAATTTCACGGCGCACTCGTTGTTCCCAGTCGCCCTGACACCCTCAAACCTCCCGCGCGCTCATCCCGGACCCGTGACCACCACGCCCAAAGCTTCTCCGCTCTTATTTCCCCATTCTCTCCCGAGCTCAGTCCCTGCCGCCATTGTTGCGCCACTAAAGGTCGAGCTCCAGCGCCCGCCGCTCTAGTGCCTCCCCAACCAAGACAACACCACCACTAGCAACGCAATACTTCTCTAGCACTTCCCATGTTGGTCAATCATCGAATGACGTCTTGAGCAGAGAGTATTTTGGTGATTTCTCTAACGGCATCACAAGCGCATAACAGTGCCGCTGATGTCAAATTCTCCTCCGTGGGTGAGCTTCAATGCCTCAGTTCTGCTTAATTGCAAGCGCAATGCTCCGTAACACTGACCTGACCATTCTTTTGTTTTGATTCCCTAACATGAAGGTGAGAGCAGTCCTATTTTCCCCATTTTTTGTTTCTGAAGCTCCACCGCCATTAACGGCCGAGTTTTGTGCTCATATAGTGGTCGTTCTGCTAGCTCCCAGACTCGGTCCTGCCCTCCAGAGATGCGCACGGTCGTGATAAAAGGCGCTCATGTCCACCAATTGAAGTCTCCCACCGTGAAGGCTCAGATCGAAGCGAGTTTATCCATCGAGTCAAGCACTCACCACCATTGTTTCCTGTTACAATTTCTTGGTCCACAAATTGGTCTTAGAGTAATGTTCCTAGCTTAATGTCGTATCTCTCTTATCTCCTCAAACCAATGCAATGCGTTGGAATTGATGTTTTTCTGTCCACCAGGGGTGAAACGAGCTCCTGTTAAGCTGATTTTTGTTATTTATATTAGTGCTAGAAATTACAAAAAATAACACAAATTGGCAAATTCATAGTAAATGAACTACAAATCCAATGGAGATCAAATAAAGTTTGTTAGATTCACCTTGATCTGCTGTAATGAAGAAAAACGAAATTTTGATATTCCTGTGCATGTAGATTTAATAATGATTTAACTTGTTAAAACACTAAATAAATCACCAGAAATTCTAGGAATACATTTAAATCCTGATTTTTGGCATGCACTGTTAAATCATGTTAATGTACCATCTTAGTTTTTGTTAGGCAAAATATACATTATTTTATGCCCTAGGATTTATTTAATACTTTTCTTATTTAAATGCTACTAAATAAAATATTAATGTCCAAGAGCTGCTACTTAGTGAAAATTAAGTTTATGTACGCTCTTGTTCATGATAAATCACCCATGTCCAGAACCATAAATTTACTTTGTCAAATAAATTAATTGCTCCCAAGACTATATTAACTCTATTTAAATGCTTTAAGAATAACTATACATAAAATATTAATAACTAAACCTTCTTCTCTGAAGCATATGGCTTCGAGAACATATTAGTAAGAATATTGTCACATTAACACCACTACATTTTACATTTTCCATATCATTGCATGCTACGGTATTATTTTGATGATATTGTTGACACCGTGTTCATATATAGTTACCGATAACTAGGAGCAGGAGCTGGATTTTCAGAGGGACACTAATTCTGAGGAGCAAGAGATTGTAGTTGCTAATATTTATGTTGATCAAGGCAAGCTCCGGTTTGCATATGCTATTTTATAAAGTAGCTAGTTTTAATATATCAATGCTAGTGTCTATATTGGTTGATGCATTAGATTAATAGGAGTTGGATGGAAATCCACTTACATATCACCTAAATGACCTATGTTACGTGTATATAAGTCATGGTAGGATTCGGTACTATGTTGCTATGCTTAGTAATAGAATAGCCTCAATATTCCTGTTACCGTACTAAGAGAATGAATTGATCACTAAAGTTGAACTTAATAAAAATAAATTTACTTTTGATGTTATGACCGGGCAAGGATGATGCATGTGTAGGTTTGCAGCAACACATGGGTGTCGACTGTGGTAGTCCTGCCTTATCGAACCTAGGACCCATTCGTTGTTGGTCCCTTGATCAAGCATTGAAGAGTACCGAATGCATGCTACTTTATGGGCACTAGTAAACCGATGTAACATTAACACGGCAATGAGGATGATACCCAGTACATTGGTCTTTGACCCTTCTGTTGCTAGAGTGGTCGGTTCATACCACGAAGTACTGCTGGTAGAACGACATGCCCACTCGATGAGACTGGACCCGAACCAAGTTGTTTGTTGTTCTTGTGAAAGGTTTCTGTATATGACCTTCATTGGTGGGTATATGTAGTGTATTTCGAGTTTTTCCAGCTGATGTAAATTAATTGTAATTGTTGTCACTCGCAGAAATGAGTACGCTTGTTCATTGTGCCTTCACGTAGATCACATGATACCATGAAATGGATCATATTGCTGATGTTGATTATTGTTGCTAATGTCCTATATTGTATTTACTTTATGTTTCGCTTTACTATTCTCATATTGCTCCACTAAATTTATATTTCTGCCCTACACATTTAAACAAAATTTATAAAACTAATAGGATGCTTAGTGCATGTCTTTTAAAATAGCCATCCTATTAGAGCCAATGCATGTCTAGCTTTGACGGGTAAGTCTTGCTGAGTAATTAGTACTTAGGCTTTGTGCCTATGTTGGTTTCAGGTAATACAAAGATAGATTTGTCGGTTGATGTGCTACCGTGGGACATGCAAGTTTCCGAAGGTTGGACTGCCCACTAGGAGTCTGAACTACTGCCGCAGTGATGTTGTGTGCTCCTAGAGTGATGATTCTTAGGCATGAATCATTACTACCACTGTATCATCGAGAGGTCGTATTTAATATTCGTATTTGCTTCCACTGTTTTTGAACTTTCATGAACTTGTAATATTCCAATGCACTTTAACTACTCAATGACGTAATAATTCGACTTAAACTTGAATCACTATTGTATTATCAAGAGTCTGCATTATCAGCACCGTATGAACCTCGATCCACCAGGAAGGGGCGTCACACCTCCCACGCAGTTGCATCGCCTCGCGTGAAGCCGTTCGCCTACGCCAACCCTAGCGCCGCCGCCATCGTGCGCCACTGCCGAAAGCCTCACCTGTGACACCCATGGTGTCACCCTTGTGACTGAGTTAGTTAAGAGAAGAAATAAGAAACAAAAAGGTAAAATTTAAAGCTCAAATTTGAATTTAAACTGAATGTGACTCAAATAGACCTTGAACTAGAAGTTTACAAATTTCAAAATATGTGACCCAATTAAATTTCATAATCTCAATCCTTAACTCCAAATAGAATTTTAGAGAATTTTTGGTGATTATATCACTTGGTAAACTAGTCCAAATAATTCAAACTATGCTCAGAAATAGTGTCACTTGAAAAATTCAAATTTTAAATTTTAAAAGAAACCATTGAACCAGATCATATTCATAAGTAAGATCCAATCTTTAGGAGAAATATATATTTTTGGATTGATTTAATAAGGCCAAGAACTATTACTTTTGGAATTTTTGCTAAATAACACTTTTATAGATAGAATTCAACCTTAGCAACTAAGCAACTTTGAAATTAAATAAGTCCTATAACAATTTATCTCTCAGAATTTCATCTTCAACTTTTAGCTACTCCAAGCATTGCTCTTCATGTATTTGGAACTCTTTTTAAATTTGGAATCAAATTGATGCCCCCAATTGGATTTTACAAAATGCTTTGGAGTTAAGATTTCTAGGCAGGAAAATTTTTCCAAAGTCTTTGTGGCCTTGATTGCATTTTCAAAATGCAACATCTTGCAGATGAATTGACCTCTCCTTGTGCATGTCTCAAATTTTGGAATTCAAGCATGCTCTACAAGATGATGCAAAAATATTTAGTTTTCAGACTTATTTAATGCTCCAAAATTATGGTTGAAATCCCCTAAACGTTTCTGCTTTTCTGGCAATTAAAATCGCTTGGAGGCCCGCCTGTCAGCCTCACCGCGCGCGTTGGCATTCTGTGCCGCCCGCGTCGCCGTGCCCATGCCTGCCGCATGGTCGTCGATCGTCGGCCAATGATCCGTCTTGGCCGGGTCATTGTCTGAGCGCCCTTATCTTCGCCCTTCACCCCCCCTCCCTCTCACTCAGTCTCTCGTTCTCTTCTCTCTATTTCACGCTCGCGAGCCGCCATTGCCGAGCAGAGCCCGAGATCACATCGCCCTACCGCTCCGGCCGCTTTCCGCCTCCGACCAGCCCCGCCAGAGCTTTGCCTACTCCTTCTCCCGTGACCTAAAAGCCCTCGCCTCGTCCCTCGCCCCGAGCCGCGTGAATCGGGCCTTCTCTTCCCTACCTCTGGCCGCCGAGTTTCACCTTCGCATTTCCTCTCTGGTAAGCCCCCTTTTGATTGATTCCGCCAGTGATCTCCCCTCCCGGCCTCGCATTCGTCTAACCAGACTTGACCCCGGTTCTTGCAGCTCGCCACCCGGAACGTCGATCTTGCCACCGTCGCCACCCGCCGCCTCGGTCCACCTCGACGCGTCGCCTCTGGGGTGAGCTCCCTCGCCTCCTTAAGCTCGCCACGCCACCGCTGGACCCTCCTCCGTGTACTCCTCCTTTCGCCAGTCTCGGCGGGCCGCCGTCATCCCGCCGCCGCCTCGCCACCGGAGCGCGCGCGCGCTCGCACGCCATGGCATGCTGGCCAAGCAAGCAGCCCGGCTGGGCCATTGTGGCTGCAGGCCACAGCCGCGGCTGGGCTAGATCCGTCCCTGGGGACTCCTCCCCACCTGCCTGACCTGTTGGGCCTGGGCAAAAGCGGCCCAATAGCCGAAAAATCTCCTTTTATTTAAATATGCAGCCAAAACAAATAGTTGCTACTTCAAAATTTGTCCAAGAAATATTTACTAGGAATAAAAACGCACAAAAATACTTTTGGACTCCTGGAACTGTGTAGTATTTTATAAAAATGCTGGGCACTCTCGAAGCACATATTTAATTATGCATGCTTTAAATGGTTAAAAAATCGAAATAAAATCATAATTGATTTTCAGTACATTATGTAATTATCCCATTTTGCATACATGCTTATTACATTATTCCATAGCATCTCAGCAAGTGTCATATTTAAATATTAAGTATTACTTCTATAATGAACATTTTAGTGTTGCCAACATTGTTAATTAATACAAATTATTGGTGCATGTTCTGGCCATCATAATTAGTAGATAAAACTTATGTCATGTCCCCCACATCATATATTTTTTCCCTGGTATTTATGTTCCAGAATCATGCCAACAGTGTTACTTTATATCTAGTAATGGCAAGTTTGTAATTACTAGTAACTTGAGCACATGTATTAACATTTGCAAATATTTTACACATTGCTCTCTGCATTTTAGGTGGTTATTTACCTTATTTTGCCTCTGATCATCATGTCATGCTCATCTAGTTAGTGTACATATGATTCACCATTTCAATCATCAGCACTAAATCGTCGTTTGCATTTCACGATACCAAAAGAAAACCAAATAAGAAATCACTCATTGTCCTTCTCTAATGCACACTCCTTTACTTCATACATGCATCATGTCATTGCATGTATTTGTTGAGGAAGTGCCATGAATCCTCTCTATCCTTATGTGCATTGCACTTCATCCAATAGGACTCAACGACGGGAACATGGAAGTGGAGATAGTTCTGAAGGAGCCCGGAGCTGAGACTAATCCTCCTGAGAGTACTAACTGTGATCTGAACCAAGGCAAGCCCCATTGCACTCCTAAGCTTTAAAATTTTTATTTTGTACCACATGTGTGCATGTCATGTATTGTGCATTACATGTAGGGATTTGATTGAAGCCTAGTTCCATGTAGCACACCAAATCCTATGGGTATGGGTCTAGTCTATACAAGCCCCGTTAGAAATGCTAAGCTTAATTGGTGAGTCTTGGTAGCGAGCATCGAGTAGTCCGGAGATTACTCGGTACCTGGTAGTTGATCGCTATTACCCTCTTATGATGAGAAAGAAATCAAATGGAGACCGAACGGGGAAGTACATGTGTAGGACGAGGTGACAAGGTGGGACCTTGTTCGCCATAGCCCCGTTTGTGCCGATTAAGAACCCCTTCGTATGGACCCGTGACCAAGTTTGAACAGTACCAGGTACATATATAGGAACTGGAAACCGACGTAGCTTAATTATCGTAGTGCTGGACGGCAACCCAACCTCTCTTTTGGTGATGAAGAAGGATATGGTGGAATTAGGGTATGTGTTGGAAGGGAAAGTGCATGGGCTACCCATGGATGGCTCCGACGGGAGCATCGCATGGGGTGACGTGTACTCGGGAGAGGTGGCCCCGGATCGGCTCTACGGTGTCTCGTGAAAGGAGGCCGTACGTGACTCTTTTTGAGTGTGCGTGTGTCGTATGCTTGGGTTTCTCCTGCAGGATGTGAATCGATTCGAGTCGTCGTCTCTTGCGGTTATTGAGTACCACTTGTGAGATCGCTGCCATTTCAAAGTAAAACAAGTGAGATGTAATGATGATGTTGTATTTCTATAAATTGTATTGTAACCATGTTTGCTCTAGTATAGATGCCCAATATTTATTTTATGCAAAAAAAATCTATTAACTTGGCTAAAATCTAAAAATAAGGATAAATCATTAGTGCTGTTTTTTGCAATTATTTTCATAACCTTTGGTCAGCCCCCTGCATGCTAGGTGTCGGCCTTAGCATGCCATTTTAACGGGTAAGTCTTGCTGAGTATTAGTTGCTCAGGGTTTGTTGTTTAAATTTTTGTATAAATATGTCACATGTTGTGTACACCGAGAGTGGCAATCATGTGGAGTGAGATGGTGAACCCCTAAAAGGATGGACCATGGAATGGGTTCCCGTTTCCCCTACTCCAGAGGAGTACGATGAATGATTCATGGTTATGGGCTGTCATGAGTTATTGTAAGATATGTATCATTGAGATTATTCGTTTCCGCTAAGGCTTCATTTTTGAACTTCAAACTCTTTTATGTATCCTAAATTTAAACCTAAATTATAATAACTTAAATTCAACATTGCACTCTATTTTCTATGTTCATTTGTGTATTGATGGACTCTTGCTTCATCAAGTGTCACACGAGTATCGATCCTTAACTAACCCCTCATTTCGAGGTGGGGACGTTACAGAGTGGTATCAGAGCCAGCTCGGGATTAATACCCCAAATGAACACTAATTTTCAAAAACCAACGCTTACGATGAGGTACGAGTAGCAAGCCCTAATAAGGATGTTATTAGCTATGGTTCAAGTGGCAAGCTAACTGTAGGAGGTTGTTTGTTTAAATACTTGCATCTACGGCATCGTCAACGCAGGTATGTGTCCCGCCATGTGGAAAGTAACGTAGAAAGCTAGCACAATAGTGTGAACACGGGCTGATTGCGTCGAACATCAGTGCCCGGCCCTCGGGCAATAATAAGGGATTATTTTTGGCTCGTTTCTTTTGAATTTGATGTATTGTTTCTAGAATCCATTTTCTGTAGGTACGCTAACCACGAATACTTAGCTCGTTAGCAAACGACTAACCGAATGTTGAGAGCTTGTGTTTACCACCAAGATCACGTATGGTCGATATATTGACCAATCTTTATGTTGGTGAGGATGTTAGGATGACATATTGTCAAGTCATCATGTTGCATTCGCATGTGCATTTCTCATAACAACAAAAATGAAAGGTGAAATTTTCAATGAGCCAAATGACCCTAATTGACCTCTACTGAATGTAAATAATCTTCCGGTACCTTGGTTAAGAGCTTTGACCATGTAAAGATTTCAAATTGCAAAGTAACACCCAATCTGAAAACTGAAGTGATAGGTGTAGAGTGCCCGATCTTTCGGCGAGTGGAGATAACTTCGATTTGGTGGATGTCGACCATCACGATCCGACTACGACGAGCAAGCCGAAGCACCAATGCAATCGCTGAACCAACTTCCGGAGGATATTGTTGCAACTGAACGTGATAAGGATGTGGATGCTTCCTTGTTCGCAATGACAACTGCTCCACCAAGGTTGTACTAGCCAAATTGTTACAACTGCCACCATCGATGATTATACGGACCGCTCGTTCTTGCACAACGCCTTTGATATGAAAAATGTTGTGGCGCTGATGCTTTTCATCCTGAACGACCTGTGTACTAAGAACACGCTGCACAACAAGAGTGGCATACCTGTCGGCGGCACTAGAGTCGACATGAAGCTCCGTATTATCTGCATGATTAGTGGCAAGCATAGTCTGCTGAATATCCTCAGAATCACTAGCAGAAGAATACCCACCGTCGTCACGAATCAACATAGTTCGTTTATTTGGACAATCGCGTATCACATGACCAAATCCTCGGCAACGGTGACACTGAATATCATGAGCTCGTCCAGACGACGAGGAGGATGGCACGATCGAGGCAGATTTGGCCGTGGATGGAGCACTCGACTTGGACGTGGTCGAGGAGTGGTCGTGCGGCGTGGAAGGAGGTGCCGACCATGGAGCTGAAGGCATCTTGGACCCTACAAAAATGTTAGGTCTTGACGAAGATTGTCGATCCTGCACTTCACGTTCAGCTTTACAAGCATATTCAAATAAGGTGGTCATATCATGATAATGTTTATAATCAAGAATATTCTGAATTTCACGATTCAACCCACCCCTAAAGCGAGCCATAGCAGCATCATCCAGTTCAACTAAACCACAGCGAATCATACCCTTTTGCAAAGCTTGATAATAATCCTCTACGGAAAGGGAACCTTGTTGAAAACGCTGCATTTGATTAAGAAAATCTCTAGCATAATATGACGGCACAAAACGATGACGTATAGCAGCTTTTAATGCCGCCCAAGTGGCTGCAATATTATCAGGATATCTTTGTCTATACTCACGCCACCAAAATAAAGCAAATTCAGTAAATTCATTAATAACAGCGTTAACCTGTAAATTAGCAGGAATATCATGACATGCAAATTTTTGTTCAACCTCTAATTCCCAATCAAGATAAGCACCCGGATCATATTTGCCATTAAAAGTGGGAATACGAAATTTTATTTTGGCAAAAGAATCATTAATAGGAACACGTACCCTACGAGCACGACCACGGCGATTGTCGTCGTCCTGCTCGGTGTCGGCGCCGTAGTCACGTGCATTTTGCAACTCCGTGAGCTGCGTCGTCATGGTCCCAAGCTGTGTCGACATGGCCTCAAGACGAGTCATGATCGTCGCGAGCGTGGTGCGGGCAGCCGTATCAGCGAGGTCCAGTTGATCAAAACGCTCATTCGATGAAGTGACCGTAGAGTCAAGTCTCTCGTGCATCGTCTTCATGTCGTTTTGTAGACCATCAACCTGTGCCTAGACATCCTGGAGGGTGAGCTCCTCCGACTTCGAGCTGTTTTCTGCCATAGAGACACAAGCAATACAAAAAACGGGATCCTACAATGAGAGGTGAGTGGTGGATGAAAAGCTCAATCAAAAAGCTGTTATCAAATTCTTACCCGTCCTTACCAAGCACGCAAGCGTGAACTGCAACCACAGGTAAAACCGGTGGAAGATTGGAGGAGCGATTGCGTGGTGAAACAAAAACCTGCTCGTAGTAGAAAATTTGTGGGGCTAGGAGGCTGACTCAATCCAAGGGTTAGCACAATTCAAACAATAACTGCAAAGCTAAATAATGGTGCTAAACGCGAAAA
This sequence comes from Eleusine indica, assembly GCA_030378355.1. Taxonomy (NCBI): domain Eukaryota; kingdom Viridiplantae; phylum Streptophyta; class Magnoliopsida; order Poales; family Poaceae; genus Eleusine; species Eleusine indica. The sequence goes on along the minus strand of CM059495.1, from coordinate 33,184,883 downwards.
GATTGCTGCCGGTACAAGTGCAAGAGGAAGGAAGAAGGATCAAAATAAAGTGCAGCAAGAACGCGTCGCCTGTGTTGCTCGGTCGCTCTTTTTTTTCTCTTTTTTTTTATACTTTTTGCTGAAAATATAAACAATGAGACCTCAAATAAGCAATTAAGCACATGCGCTTTTTTTTTAGACTCTCTCGCTCTCTCTCTCTCTCTCTCTGGAGTAGGGATACACGAAACCGAACACAGGGCGAGGCGAGCGGGTCACGACGTAACCGAGTAGGACTCGATTGGCGAGGCAGTGATTGACCCGGACTCACGGTGCAGCGGAAAAACTTGGCAAGCGATCGGCTGACCACAACTTGGCAAGCGTGACGGGGTAAACAGATGCGGCGGAAAGCAAACTGTGGTGGTGAAAACACGCGGCACGGCGGAAGGATACGATGATGATAGGAAGAAAACGATGAAACACAGTGTACCAGCAACGATCAAAAGCGAAAGCACAAAAACTCAACAACGCAAATTATTGAACGAAAGTGCGAGGCTCAAAACCGTACTGGGGTAAACTTTTTTTTTTATAGTTTTCGGATTATGTGGACTTGGATAAAACTCACCGAGAAACACTGGAATCTGATACCACTTGATAGGTGTAGAGTGCCCGATCTTTCGGCGAGTGGAGATAACTTTGATTTGGTGGATGTCGACCCTCACGATCCGACTACGACGAGCAAGCCGAAGCGCCAATGCAATCGCTGAACCAACTTCCGGAGGATATTAACCTTGCGGTAAACAAGATCAACCTGATCACGAGAATCAATTCTTACGCGCAATCGAAGAACGAGCAATAATTAGAGGCGAGCAATCTGATGTATTGCATGAAGGTGGAGTTCTGAATTCACGTCGAGAGACGGATGTATAGCTAAGCTAAACTTAAAACAAAACTCGAAGATTACAAGAGGCGCAGCCCTTGACTATATAGGGGGAGGATGAGGCTTCTAGGGCTGGCTGAAGTGGAGAGGCACGCGGTGGAGGGGGAGTCGTGCGACTTGGGCCACGTGGGCCTTCGGGCGACATCATCCTGGGCTGTCGTTCCTTAGCATCAAAACCGTCTTCAATTCCTGGGCTCGAGCTCTAGTGATTGGGCCCTTGTACGTCATCGTCTCGTTAGAAGATGGATCCGTAACTCGAGGAGGCACGACGACGAGAGGTGGAGGCGTGAGAGCTTGGTTTGGCGCGCCATCTTCTGTCGTAATTATTCGTATGTCGTTGATGTCCTCATCATGAAGGTTCAGAAATTTCAATCAAGTTCAAAAATGCAAAACTCTCAAACTACGGAACAAAATTTTGTGTTATAGTACTTTCTGAAACGTTTATGAAATTATATGCAACTTTTGTGTTCTGAGATTTTTAATTTGGAGCTCAGAAACCAGGATTTAGGACCCATCTTCAGACAAACCTTTTTCTGTGCCGAACAGGATTTCAGCAGTCGACCAGGACTTTAAAAAGTCATAACTCCTAAACCACTGCCCCTATGAGGCTGTATGAGTAGGCGTTGGAAAGCTATGGAAATGTTCTAAAACATTGGTATGAACCCAAAACATTGATTCCGCACCCAGAAAGAGAAGTTTGGATTTTTGTGCAGACTGTCAGTAGTAGGACAGATTTTAGAAGTAGTTTTAGAATCGGTTGAGATGTGACAAATGATTCTTAAACAATTTGGCTTACTTGCACCTCTCTTAATCTTAATATGCTAACACAATTGGCATGTTTTTTTTGATAAACACAAAAGTTATGATTAACTTTCAACTCGTTCCCGCAGATGGCTACTTTTAAGGCTACCGTTGAGAGTGCCGCTATGGCTGCTCGCAACGAGGAGTTGGAGAAGAAACTCATACTCAGTGACCAAGAGCGCCTTGATGCTCAATTGCGCAATGCTGAGCTGGTCGCTGAACTTGAGGGGATGGTTCATGCATTATCCGTCAATGGTCACCAGCTTGCGAGCCAAGCTCTTGAGTTGGGTGCGCAACTTGGCGAGTCCGCTGAAATGGTAGAGTTTGTAGATGACCAGCGTCTCGAAGCTGAGGATGAACTCATCGAGGTGCGACAGCAGCTTGCCCAACGTGACGCTATGTTGGTAGCCAACCACCAGCAGATTTTTCAACTCCAAGCTCAGCTAGATCAAGCACAACAACAGATTGGATAGCTTCATGAGACTGTCATACAACTTGAGGACCACCTCAGGCATGTGCTCGGGCAGCAAGTAGTCCAAGCAGCCCCTCCTAACCCTCCACTCGCTGAGAGATATGAAGAGAACTCGGGACTTGACTATGAGGCACCCTCGACTCCGAAGGATGAAGAAATGCTCTCCGATGGTGACAGCCACATGTCACGTAGAGAGTAGCCTTAGATGAGCTAAACTCTCATTGTTAGGTCTTGTAATTAGGGAACTATGGTAGGAGTAACATGTAGTGGACCTTGTCTTCATGAGACACGTGGCCTTTTGATTTTGGGATACGCCACGTTCGTTAGGAAAAATGTGTGCTCTTCCGAGCAACGTAGTGTCGTGGGAAGAACACTAGCTTGAGCCCATTACGAATGTTCCCATGCGGCTTGTAGCATTATGCTCGCTGCCATTTTGTTTTTAATAATATGGTTGTAACATCCGCCACTAAGTAAACTCTATATATGATCTTTGGATGGATATTTTGGACAAGTATGAATGGAAATTGCTGTTGTTTTAATATTATGTTCAGATCTACAATTTATTTACTTATACCATGGTATGGAATTAAGCAATGTTTTTCACCTCATATTACTTGATCTAATGGTGTAGATAAATTTTTCGCAGAATGGTGAACACTAGGAGGATGAATGACCTGCACGAGGACCGCCCTGAAGGTTCCCGCCATGGTGAGCAAGATGGAAACCAATACCAGAACCAGAATCAGAACCAAAACCGAGATCAAAACCTGCCACCCCCACCACCGCTGATAGACTTTGCACAGCTCATTACCAATTGGAATCGGCTCATGGAAATACTAATTCAGAATACTAATCAGCTGCAAGGTGGGCGTAATGAAGCTCACAATGCACCCCAGGAGACCACTTATGCAGATTTTCTAGCTACCCACCCTCCAGTGTTTGTGGAGTCTGGTGACCCCCTAGAGGCAGATAATTGGCTCCGTATCATTGAGTCAAAGTTTGAACTCCTCTGCTGTACTGAGAACCAGAAGACCTTATTTGTAGCTCAGCAACTCCAGGGATCCGCGAGTGCTTGGTGGGCAAATTACCTAGCCTCACTCCTAGCTGGACAGCAGGTGAATTGGACTACCTTCCGCACTGCTTTCCGTGGTCATCACATTCCCGCTGGCCTTATGCAGTGGAAGCTTCAGGAATTCTTGAATTTAACTCAAAGATCTAGCAACATGCATGAGTACACCAAGAAATTTAACTACCTCTCCCAGTATGCACAGAAATTTAACTACCTCTCCCAGTATGCAACCTATCATGTGGACACTGATGAAAGGAAAAAAGGATAGGTTTTGTCAGGGACTTAATAGTGAGCTCAAGAAGCATATGGCATTATTCAACAACTGCACTTTCAACGAGCTAATGAGTGCAACTATTGTGCAAGAGGATGCTATTCGTGCTCATCACGATGACCTGAAGAGGAAGAATATGAGTGGGAGTTCTTCTGGTGCCCCTCCCACCAAGTATCGGTTGGCCCTCACTTCACCAACCGGTCAGCGTTTCCGTGCTGCTATTCCCTCTAGAGGAGGATACCGTCCACCTAGTTCACAGCAGCAGGGAGCTTCTTATGGCTCTAAACAGCAGCGCACACAAGCCTACCGTCCTCCACAACAAGCTTACCAAGGTGGAAGGCCTAACTCGCAGCCGTGCTACAATTGTGATCAAGTGGGACACTATGCAAAGGAGTGTCATAAGCCAAGACAGCAGCAAGGTAGTGGAGTTAACACCACCAACCAGCGCCCTCCGGCCCCCAAAAATGCAACTAAGACCGGTCGTGTCAACCATACTACAGCCGGGGATATTCAAGAAGGAGAAGATGTGCTTGCGGGTATGTTCACTATACTCGGCAACTCCGTTCTTGTTCTTTTCGATTCTGGTACAACCCATAATTTAATTAGCATGGCATGTGTTAAAATATTACACCTCACTCCCAACACTCTCAGAACACCTTATGTTATAACCTCTCCTGGTGGAAAAATAATCGCAAATCAAGAAATAAGGCCAACACACCTCACTCTAGCTGGAAAAATATACCCGTCACATTTGATAATATTAAGAGGGCAGGGTATAGATGTTATCTTGGGTATAGAGTGGATGAAAACAAATAAAGCGGTGTTGCACATAGACACCAGAGAAATTCATTTAGATTCCCCTCTCTACGGTCCTGCCGTCATACGCTTATCCCGTCCCCCGATGATTGCACCTAAGGTCTATCATGCCACCGGCAAGAGCCTAACTAAGATCCCAGTGGTATGTGAGTTTCCTGATGTGTTTCCTGAAGATTTACCCGGCATGCCTCCTGACCGGGAAGTGGAATTTAAAATTGAGCTTCAGCCCGGTACTGCTCCAGTCTCCCGTAGACCCTATAAGATGGCACCCAATGAACTAGCAGAGTTGAAGGAGCAACTTAAAGAGCTCATGGACAAAGGGTTCATTCGCCCTAGCTCATCACTGTGGGGCTGTCCCACTCTTTTTGTCAAGAAGAAAGATCACTCACTATGGTTATGTGTCGACTATCGGCCATTGAATGCAGTCACTGTCAAGAATAAATATCCTTTGCCACGGATTGATCTTCTATTTGATCAACTAGTTAATGCTAAAGTTTTCTCCAAGATTGATCTCTGCTCTGGTTATCACCAAATCAAGATAAGAGCTGAGGATATTCCTAAGACGGCCTTCTCTACGAGGTACGGTCTTTATGAATATCTCATTATGTCTTTTGGACTAACAAATGCTCCTGCCTATTTCATGTACTTGATGAATTCTGTGTTCATGCTGGAATTGGACAAGTTTGTGGTTGTTTTCATTGATGATATTCTTGTCTACTTCAACTTCGAAGAAGAACATGCCGAACGTCTTCGGATCGTGCTTCAATGACTTCGAGATCATCAATTGTATGCTAAATTCAGCAAGAGTGAGTTTTGGCTACATCAAGTTCCTTTCTTGGGCCACATTATTTCAGATAAGGGTATTGCGGTTGACCCAAGTAAAGCGCAAGATGTGTTGAATTGGAAGACTCCTAAGACTATCAAGCATATCCGCAGTTTTCTTGGTCTCGCAGGATATTATAGAAGATTCATTCCCAACTTCTCCAAGGTAGCTAAACCAATCACAGAATTACTGAAAAAGGAATCAAAATTTGAATGGACTAGTGATTATAAGGAAGCATTTCAATCTCTCAAGAAGTATCTAACCACAACACCCGTTTTAGCTCAACCCGACATCACCAAACCTTTCGATGTTTATTGTGATGCTTCCGGTACGGGTTTGGGTTGTGTTCTAATGCAAGAAGGTCACGTCATTGCCTATGCATCCCGTCAGCTTCGATGCCATGAAGAGCATTATCCCACTCATGATTTGGAGTTAGCATCGGTTGTTCTTGCTCTAAAAATTTGGAGGCACTATCTTCTTAGAAACCTTGTAAATTTGTACTCCGATCACAAAAGCCTCAAATATATTTTCACTCAGCAAGATCTGAACATGAGACAATGGAGATGGTTAGAATTAATAAAGGATTATGAGTTGGAAATTCATTATCATTCGGGTAAAGCAAATGTTGTTGCCGATGCATTAAGTCAGGAGTCCCAATGCAACCACACTTTGGTTCAGCCAATAACTGAAAATGTATGTTGTGAAGAAAGTGAACCAAGTCTTCGTGTTGTTCCTCATGGTGCGTTATACAACTTAGCTCTCATTCCTACACTTCGAGAAGAAATTGTGGCTGCACAAAAGAAAGACAAGGGTATGGCACATATTCGAAGAAGGCTAAAGATTCGAGAAGCCACATGTTTTCGGCAAGATGCTGATGGTGTCTTATGGTTTAAGGACCGCCTTATTGTGCCAAAGAATTTGGATCTACAGAAGAAAATTTTGGATGAGGCCCATTTATCTAAATACTGGCTGCAACAAGATGTATCATGGATTGAAGGAAAGGTTTTGGTGGACTTGTATGAAACGAGAAATCGCACGGTACGTGGCTGAGTGTGACACGTGTCAGCGAATCAAGGCTGATCACTTGAAGAAAGCAGGTTTATTGCAGCTACTAAATATTCCGAAATGGAAGTGGGAAGACATATCTATGGATTTTATTGTTGGATTACCTCTCACTTTGCAGAAACATGATTCTATTTGGGTTATCATTGATCGATTAACCAAGTCAGCTCACTTCATTCCTGTGCATTCCAACTACAAGCTTAAGAAGTATGCCGAACTCTACATCTCCCGCATCCTATGTTTGCACGGTGTTCCAAAAACCATCATATCAGATCGGGGAGCCTAGTTTATTGCCTATTTTTGGGAGCAATCGCATGCTTGTTTAGGCACCACATTAGTTTGAAGTTCTGCATATCACCCTCAAACTGATGGTCAAACTAAACGAGTGAATCAATTCTTGGAAGACATGTTGAGAGCATGTGTATTAACAAGTGGAAAGAATTGGGATGAACACCTACCTTACGTAGAATTCTCCTACAATAATAGCTATCAAGAGGGCATAAAAATGTCCTCGTTTGAGGCACTATATGGCCACTCATGTCGTACACCTCTGAACTGGTCGGAATCCGGCGAGAGAACTATTTTTGGTCCTAATCTAGTAACCCAAGCTGAGGATAAAGTGCGTGCCGTTCGAGCTATTGTGAAGGCAGCAAAATCTCGTCAAATAAGCTACGCCAATAAGAGACGTCGTCCCTTGGAGTTTGAGGAAGGAGATCATGTGTATTGCGTGTCTCTCCTACTAAAGGCGTGCAACGATTTGGGATACAAGGAAAGCTTGCACCGGAAAATGTAGTTCTGTTGCTTACCGTTTGGCATTACCGGCAACACTATCCAAAGTACATAATGTGTTCCATGTTTCTCAACTCAAGAAATGTTTGAGAGCACCCACTGATGTTATCATCGAAGGAATGGATGAATTGAAGGAAGACCTTTCATATCCCGAACGTCCCATCCTGATTATCGATCAAAAAGATCGGGTAACAAGGAACATGACCATCACTTTCTACAAGGTGCAGTGGAGCAACCACTCTGAAAGAGACGCTACATGGGAACAAGAAGAATTTCTGAACACACATTTCCCAGAAGTCCTAGCTTCGTAGTTAAGGTTCGGTCTTCCCCCTCTTGCCATCAATTAACCGTTTTAATCTCGGAATGAGATTTCTTTAAGGGGGGAGGGCTGTGACACCCATGGTGTCATCCTAGTGACTGAGTTAGTTAAGAGAAGAAATAAGAAACAAAAAGGAAAAATTTAAAGCTCAAATTTGAATTTAAACTGAAAGTGACTCAAATAGACCTTGAACTGGAAGTTCACAAATTTCAAAATAAGTGACCCAATTAAATTTCATAATCTCAATCCCTAACTCTAAATAGAATTTTATAGAAATTTTGGTGATTTTATCACTTGGTAAACTAGTCCAAATGATTCAAACTATGCTCAGAAATAGTGTCACTTCAAAAATTCAAATTTTAAATTTAAAAGAAATCAATGAACTAGATCATACTCAATAGTATGATCCAATCTTTAGGAGAAACATATATTTTTAGCTTGATTTCATAAGGCCAAGATCTAATACTTTTGGAATTTTTGCTAAATAACACATTTCTCGATAGAATTCAACCTTAGCAACTAAGCAACTTTAAAATTAAATAAGTCCTATGACAATTTATCTCCCAGAATTTCATCTTCAACTTTTAGCTACTCCAAGCATTGCTCTTCATGTATTTGGAACTCTTTTTAAATTTGGAACCAAATTAATGCCCCCAATTAGATTTTACAAAATGCTTTGGAGTTAAGATTTTCAGGCAGGAAAATTTTTCCTAAGTCTTTGTGGCCTTGATTGCATTTTCAAAATGCAACATCTTGCAGATAAATTGACCTCTCCTTGTGCATGTCACAAATTTTGGACTTCAAGCAATGCTCTACAAGGTGATGCAAAAATATTTAGTTTTTGGATTTATTTAATGCTCCAAAATTATGGTTGAAATCACCTAAATGTTTCTGTTTTTCTAGCAATTAAAATTGCTTGGGGGCCCGCCTGTCAGCCTCACCGCGCGCGCTGGCACTCTGTGCCGCCCGCGTCGCCGTGCCCATGCCTGCTGCGTGGTCGTCGATCGTCGGCCGATGATCCGTCTCCGACGGGTCTTTGTCCGAGCGCCCTTATCTTCGCCCCTCACCCCCCCTCTCACTCAGTCTCTCGCTCTCTTCTCTCTGTTTCATGCTCGCGAGCCGCCATTACCGAGCGGAGCCCGAGTTTGCTTCGCCCTGCCGCTCCGGCCGCTTTCCGCCTCTGACCAGCCCCGCCAGAGCTTCGCCTACTCGTTCTCCCGCGACCTGAAAGCCCTCGCCTCCTCCCTCGCTCCAAGCCGCACGAATCGGGCCTTCTCTTCCCCACCATCGGCCGTCGAGTTTCGCCTTCACATTTCCTCTCCGATAAGCCCCCTTTCGATTGATTCCGCTGGAGAGGAGAGAGCTCTCCTCCCGGCCTCGCATCCGTCTGACCAGACTCGGCCTCGGTTCTTGCAGCTTGCCACCCGGAACGTCGATCTTGCCGCCGTTGCCACCCGCCGCCTCGGTCCACCTCAACGTGTCGCCTCTGGGGTGAGCTCCCTCGCCTCCTTGAGCTCGCCGCGCCACTACTGGACCCTCCTCCGTGTAATCCTCCTTTCGCTAGCCCCGGCGGGCCGCCGTTGTCCTGCCACTGCCGCGCCACTGGAGCGGAAGCCAGCAGCCCGGCTGAGCCGTCGTGGCCACGGGCCATAGCCGCGCGTGGGCTAGATCCGGCCCAGGAGACCCCTCCCCACCCGCCTAACCTGTTGGGCCTGGGCAAAAGCGGCCCAATAGCCAGAAAAGCTCCTTTTATTTAAATATGTAGCCAAAACAAATAGTTGCTACTTCAAAATTCGTACAAGAAAAATTTACTAGGAATAAAAAATGCACAAAAATACTTTTGGACTCCTGAAACTGTGTAGTATTTTATAAAAATGCTAGGGCACTCTCGAAGCACATATTTAATTGTGCATGTTTTAAATGGTTAAAAAATCAAAATAAAATCATAATTCATTTTTAGTACATTATATAATTATCCCATTTTGCATACATGCTTATTACATTATTCCGTAACATCTCAGCAAGTGTCATATTTAAATATTAAGTATTACTTCTATAATGAACATTTTAGTGTTGCCAACATTATAATTAATATAAATTATTGGTGCATGTTCTGGCCATCATAATTAGTAGATAAAACTTATGTCATGTCCCCCACATCATATATTTTTTCCCTAGTATTTATGTTCCAGAACCATGCCAACAATGTTACTTTATATCTAGTAATGGCACGTTTGTAATTACTAGTAACTTGAGCACATGTATTAACATTTGCAAATATTTTACACATTGCTCTCTGCATTTTAGGTGGTTATTTACCTTATTTTGCCTCTGATCATCATGTCATGCTCATCTAGTTACTGTACATATGATTCACCATTTCAATCATCAGCACCAAATCATCGTTCGCATTTCACGATACCAAAAGAAAACCAAATAAGAAATCATTCATTGTCCTTCTCTAATGCACACTCCTGTACTTTATGATAGGTGTAGAGTGCCCGATCTTTCGGCGAGTGAAGATAACTTCGATTTAGTGGTTGTTGACCCTCACGATCCGACTACGACGAGCAAGCCGAAGCGCCAATGCAATCGCTGAACCAACTTCCGGAGGATATTAACCTTGCGGTAAACAAGATCAACCTGATCACGAGGATCAATTCTTACGCGCAACCGAAGAACGAGCAAGAATTAGAGGCGAGCAATCTGATGTATTGCACGAAGGTGGAGTTCCGAATTCACGTCGAGAGACGGATGTATAGCTAAGCTAAACTTAAAACAAAACTCAAAGATTACAAGGGGCGCAGCCCTTGACTATATAGGGGGGGGGGGGGACGAGGCATCTAGGGCCGGCTGAAGTGGAGAGGCGCGCGGTGGAGAGGGAGTCGTGCGACTTGGGCCACGTGGGCCTTCGGGCGACATCATCCTGGGCCGTCGTTCCTTAGCATCAAAACCGTCTTCAATTCCTGGGCTCGAGCTCTAGTGATTGGGCCCTTGTACATCGTCGTCTCGTTAGAAGATGGATCCGTAACTCGAGGAGGCGTGACGACGAGAGGTGGAGGCGTGACAGCTTGGTTCATCTTCAGCATCAATAGCAAATAAATCAATAGGCGCCTTAGGAACATAGCCATAAACAATCTCAAAAGGACACATCTTAGTGGCAGAATGTGTAGCACGATTATAAGCAAATTCAACATGAGGTAAACAATCTTCCCAGCGTCTCAAATTTTTATCTAAAACAGCTCTAAGCATAGCAGACAAAGTTCTATTTACTACCTCAGTTTGCCCATCAGTTTGAGGATGACAAGTAGTACTAAACAGCAGCTTAGTTCCTAATTTATTCCAAAGAGAACGCCAAAAATGACTAAGAAACTTAGCATCACGATCAGAGACAATTGTTTTAGGAATTCCATGCAATCTAACAATCTCTCTAAAGAACAATTCAGCAACATTTGAGGCATCATCAGTTTTATGACAAGGTATAAAGTGAGCCATTTTAGAGAAACGATCAACAACCACAAATATACTGTGATAGGTGTAGAGTGCCCGATCTTTCGGCGAGTGGAGATAACTTCGATTTGGTGGATGTTGACCCTCACGATCCGACTACGACGAGCAAGCCGAAGCGCCAATGCAATCGCTGAACCAACTTCCGAAGGATATTAACCTTGCTGTAAACAAGATCAACCTGATCACGAGGATCAATTCTTACGCGCAATCGAAGAACGAGCAAGAATTAGAGGCGAGCAATCTGATGTATTGCACGAAGGTGGAGTTCTGAATTCACGTCGAGAGACGGATGTATAGCTAAGCTAAACTTAAAACAAAACTCAAAGATTACAAGGGGCGCAGCCCTTGACTATATAGGGGGAGGACGAGGCATCTAGGACCGGCTGAAGTGGACAGGCGCGCGGTGGAGAGGGAGTCGTGCGACTTGGGCCACGTGGGCCTTCGGGCGACATCATCCTGGGCCGTCGTTCCTTAGCATCAAAACCGTCTTCAATTCCTGGGCTCGAGCTCTAGTGATTGGGCCCTTGTACGTCGTCGTCTCGTTAGAAGATGGATCCGTAACTCGAGGAGGCGTGACGACGAGAGGTGGAGGCGTGACAGCTTGGTTTGGCACGCCATCTTCCGTTGTCATTATTCGTATGTCGTTGATGTCCTCATCATCCACCCCTTCTTGAAGTGAAGTCGTCCTCGACGGCAACTCATCATCCTCACCCAAGTATGGTTTCAAATCTGCAACATTAAAACTAGTGGAAACACCAAACTCCATGGGCAAGTCAAGAACATAAGCATTATCGTTAATCTTGGTTAGCACTTTAAAAGGACCAGCAGCACGAGGCATCAGTTTAGAACGACGCAAAGTAGGAAATCTATCTTTACGCAAGTGCAACCAAACCAAATCACCAGGTTCAAAAGAAATATGTTTTCTACCTTTACTACCAGCAACTTGATACTTTTTATTAGCAATGGCAATGTTGTGTTGTGTTTCTTCATGCAATTGTTTCATGTGATCAATATGAGCAAGAGCATCAAGATGTGGTTCATCCTCAGCATCAATAGCAAACAAATCAATAGGCGCCTTAGGAACATAGCCATAAACAACCTCAAAAGGACACATCTTAGTGGCAGAATGTGTAGCATGATTATAAGCAAATTCAACATGAGGTAAACAATCTTCCCAGCGTCTCAAATTTTTATCTAAAACAGCTCTAAGCATAGCAGACAAAGTTCTATTTACTACCTCAGTTTGCCCATCAGTTTGAGGATGACAAGTAGTACTAAACAGCAGCTTAGTTCCTAATTTATTCCAAAGAGAACGCCAAAAATGACTAAGAAACTTAGCATCACGATCAGAGACAATTGTTTTAGGAATTCCATGCAATCTAACAATCTCTCTAAAGAAAAATTCAGCAACATTTGAGGCATCATCAGTTTTATGACAAGGTATAAAGTGAGCCATTTTAAAGAAACGATCAACAACCACAAAAATACTGTCCCTCCCCTTCTTAGTGCGAGGCAATCCCAAAACAAAATCCATCGAAATATCAAGCCAAGGAGAAGAGGGAACAGGCAAGGGCATATACAAACCATGATTACCCAAACGAGATTTAGCTTTTTGACATGTAGTACAACGTGCAACAAGGCGCTCAACATCACGGCGCATCCGTGGCCAAAAGAAATGGTCGGCCAACACCTCATGTGTCTTGAAAACTCCGAAGTGACCCATAAGACCACCTCCATGCGCCTCCTGTAACAACAAAAGACGAACCGAGCTAGCTGGAATACACAGCTTGTTAGCACGAAACAGGAACCCATCCTGCATATGAAATTTGCCCCAAGGTTTGCCATCCTTACAATGCATCATAATATCATGAAAATCAGCATCATTCACATATTGATCTTTCAAAGCTTGCAAACCAAAGATTTTAAAGTCTAATTGGGACAGCATCATATAACGACGAGACAAAGCATCGGCAATCACATTTTCCTTCCCGTTTTTATGTTTAATGATGTATGGAAAAGATTCAATAAATTCAACCCATTTAACATGTCGACGATTCAGATTAGTTTGGGTTCTAATATGTTTCAAAGCCTCATGATCAGAATGAATAATAAATTCACGAGGCCATAAATAATGCTGCCATGTTTGCAAAATTCTTACTAAAGCATAAAGTTCTTTATCATAAGTGGAATATTTAAGAGCAGCACCACTTAACTTCTCACTAAAATAAGCAATGGGTTTATGATCTTGCAACAAAACAGCACCCAAACCAATTCCACTAGCATCACATTCCAATTCAAACACTTTATCAAAATTAGGCAATTGTAAGAGAGGAGCATGAGTTAACCGTTCCTTTAAAGTGTTGAATGCGTCGTCTTGTGGTGCGTCCCACTCAAATGGCGCACCCTTCTTGGTCAGCTCATGTAATGGTGCAGCAATAGAACTGAAATCCCGCACAAAACAACGATAGAAGCCTGCAAGACCAAGAAAACTGCGAACCTGTGTGACCGTCGTCGGTTGGGGCCAACTCTGAATGGCGTCCACCTTGCTGCTATCGACCTCAATGCCCTGTGGAGTAACAACATATCCAAGAAACGAAACACGTTGCGTGCAAAAAGTGCATTTTTCCATGTTCCCAAACAAGTGAGCAGCACGCAAAGCATCAAAAACAGCACGCAAATGATCTAAATGCTCATTCATGGATTTGCTGTATATAAGGATATCATCAAAATAGACAACAACAAATATTCCAATGAAAGGCCGAAGAACTTCATTCATTAAGCGCATAAAAGTGCTAGGAGCATTAGACAATCCAAACGGCATAACCAACCATTCATACAAGCCAAATTTAGTTTTAAAAGCCGTTTTCCATTCATCTCCTAATTTCATTCTTATTTGATGGTAACCACTACGCAAATCAACCTTAGAGAAAATTGTGGCACCACTAAGTTCATCAAGCATATCATCAAGGCGTGGTATAGGATATCGATAACGAATTGTAATATTGTTAATTGCACGACAATCTACACACATACGCCAAGAACCATCTTTCTTAGGAACAAGCAAAACAGGAACCGAACAAGGGCTGAGAGACTCACGAATGTAACCTTTATCAAGCAATGCCTGCACTTGACGCTGAATTTCTTTCGTCTCCTCAGGATTTGTGCGGTACGGGGCGCGATTAGGAAGCTGTGCGCCTGGAATTAAATCAATCTGATGTTCTATGCCACGAATAGGAGGAAGACCCGGCGGCAATTCAGTGGGAAAAACATCTTTATAGACCTGCAAAAGGTTAGCAACAGCAGGAGGAATATGCAACATAGGCGCCTCATCTAGTGAAACAAGCATACGAGAGCAAACTAGCGCATTGCAAAGCAGATTAGCATCATGTAATTCATCAAAATCAGCACGTGTAGCAAGCAAGATAGGGTTATTCAATTTGATCTCATGTTGAACAGGTGCAACAGGAGGCGATGTAACCAATTTTGCAGCTTTTGTCGCTCGAGCAATATCATCTTTAAGAACTTGTTCAGGTGTCATAGGATGAATAACAATTTTCTGACCCTTGAACATGAAGGAATAATAATTGGAGCGACCATGATGAACACTATCAACATCATATTGCCAAGGACGGCCAAGCAACAAAGAGCATGCTTCCATTGGAACAACATCACAATCTACAAAATCAGAATAGGCGCCAAGAGAGAAAGGAACACGTACCGAGCGTGTTACCTTTATTTTGCCGCCATCATTAAGCCATTGAACGTGATAAGGATGTGGATGCTTCCTTGTTGGCAATGACAACTGCTCCACCAAGGTCGTACTAGCCAAATTGTTGCAACTGCCACCATCGATGATTATACGGACCGCTCGTTCTTGCACAACGCCTTTGATATGAAAAATGTTGTGGCACTGATGCTTTTCATCCTGAACGACCTGTGCACTAAGAACACGCTGCACAACAAGAGTGGCATACCTGTCGGCGGCACTAGAGTCGACATGAAGCTCCGTATTATCTGCATGATTAGTGGCAAGCATAGTCTGCTGAATATCCTCAGAATCACTAGCAGAAGAATACCCACCGTCGTCACGAATCAACATAGTTCGTTTATTTGGACAATCACGTATCACATGACCAAATCCTCGGCAACGGTGACACTGAATATCACGAGCTCGTCCAGACGACGAGGAGGACGGCACGAACGAGGCAGATTTGGCTGTGGATGGAGCACTCGACTTGGACGTGGTCGAGGAGTGGTCGCGCGACGTGGAAGGAGGTGTCGACCGTGGAGCTGAAGGCGTCTTGGACCCTACAAAAATGTTAGGTCTTGACGAAGATTGTCGATCCTGCACTTCACGTTCAGCTTTACAAGCATATTCAAATAAGGTGGTCATATCATCATAATGCTTATAATCAAGAATATTCTGAATTTCACGATTTAACCCACCCCTAAAGCGAGCCATAGCAGCATCATCCAGTTCAACTAAACCACAGCGAATCATACCCTTTTGCAAAGCTTGATAATAATCCTCTACGGAAAGTGAACCTTGTTGAAAACGCTGCATTTGATTAAGCAAATCTCTAGCATAATATGACGGCACAAAACGATGACGCATAGCAGCTTTTAATGCCGTCCAAGTGGCTGGAATATTATCAGGATATCTTTGTCTATACTCACGCCACCAAAGTAAAGCAAATTCAGTAAATTCACTAATAGCAGCCTTAACTTGTAAATTAGCAGGAATATCATGGCATGCAAATTTTTATTCAACCTCTAATGCCCAATCAAGATAAGCACCCGGATCATATTTGCCATTAAAAGTGGGAATACGAAATTTAATTTTGGCAAAAGAATCATTAATTGGAACACGTACCCGACGAGCATGACCACGACGATTGTCGTCGTCCTGCTCAGTGTCGGCGCCGTAGTCACGTGCATGTTGCAACTCCGTGAGCTGCGTCGTCATGGTCCCAAGCTGCGTCGACATGGCCTCAAGACGAGTCATGATCGTCGCGAGCGTGGTGCGGGCAGCCGTATCAGCAAGGTCCAGTTGATCAAAACGCTCATTCGACGAAGTGACCGTAGAGTCAAGTCTCTCGTGCATCGTCTTCATGTCGTTTTGTAGACCATCTACCTGTGCCTGGACATCCTGGAGGGTGAGCTCCTCCAACTTCGAGCTGTTTTCTGCCATAGAAACACAAGCAATACAAAAAGCAGGATCCTACAACGAGAGGTGAGTGGTGGATGAAAAGCTCTATCAAAAAGCTGTTATGAAATTCTTACCCGTCCTTACCAAGCACGCAAGCGTGAACTGCAACCACAGGTAAAACCGGTGGAAGATTGGTGGAGCGATTGCGTGGTGAAACAAAAACCTGCTCGTAGTAGAAAATTTGTGGGGCTAGGAGGCTGCACTCAATCCAAGGGTTAGCACAATTCAAACAATAACTGCAAAGCTGAATAATGATGCTAAACGCGAAAAGATTGCTGCCGGTACAAGTGCAAGAGGAAGGAAAAAGGATCAAAACAAAGTGCAGCAAGAACGCGTCGCCTGTGTTGCTCGGCCGCTCTTTTTTTTCTCTTTTTTTTTCTCTTTTCTTTCTTTTTTTTTTCTTTTTTTCTCTTTTTTTTAATACTTTTTGCTGAAAATATAAACAATGAGACCTCAAATAAGCAATTAAGCACAAGCACTTTTTTTTTGAGGCAGGGGTAGAACGGTAATAAAAAGAGTAGGAACAAACGAAACCGAGCAGAAACAAACACAGGGCGAGGCGAGCGGGTCACGACGTAACCGAGTAGGACTCGATCAGCGAGGCGAGCGGGACACACGAAACAAACACAGGGCGAGGCGAGCGGGTCACGACGTAACCGAGTAGGACTCGATCAGCGAGGTGAGTGGGTCACGACGTAACCGACTAGGACTCGATCAGCGAGGCGAGTGGGTCACGACGTAACCGAGTAGGACTCAATCGGCGAGGCAGTGATTGACCCGGACTCACGGTGCAGCGGAAGAACTTGGCAAGCGAGAAGGGGTAAACAGATGCGGCGGAAAGCAAACTGTGGTGGTGAAAACACGCGGCACGGCGGAAGGATACGATGATGATAGGAAGAAAATGATGAAACACAGTGTACCAGCAACGATCAAAAGCGAAAGCACAAAAACTCAACAACGCAAATTATTGAACGAAAGTGCGAGGCTCAAAACCGTACTGGGGTAAACTTTTTTTTTGTAATTTTCGGTTTATGTGGACTTGGATAAAACTCACCGAGAAACACTGGAATCTGATACCACTTGATAGGTGTAGAGTGCCCGATCTTTCGGCGAGTGGAGATAACTTCGATTTGGTGGATGTTGACCCTCACGATCCGACTACGACGAGCAAGCCGAAGCGCCAATGCAATCGCTGAACCAACTTCCAGAGGATATTAACCTTGCGGTAAACAAGATCAACCTGATCACGAGGATCAATTCTTACGCGCAATCGAAGAACGAGCAAGAATTAGAGGCGAGCAATCTGATGTATTGCACGAAGGTGGAGTTCTGAATTCACGTCGAGAGACGGATGTATAGCTAAGCTAAACTTAAAACAAAACTCAAAGATTACAAGGGGCGCAGCCCTTGACTATATAGGGGGGGGGGGACGAGGCATCTAGGGCCGGCTGAAGTGGAGAGGCGCGCGGTGGAGAGGGAGTCGTGCGACTTGGGCCACGTGAGCCTTCGGGCGACATCATCCTGGGCCGTCGTTCCTTAGCATCAAAACCGTCTTCAATTCCTGGGCTCGAGCTCTAGTGATTGGGCCCTTGTACGTCGTCGTCTCGTTAGAAGATGGATCCGTAACCCGAGGAGGCGCGACGACGAGAGGTGGAGGCGTGACAGCTTGGTTTGGCGCGCCATCTTCCGTCGTCATTATTCGTATGTCGTTGATGTCCTCATCACTTTATACATGCATCATGTCATTGCATGTATTTGTTGAGGAAGTGCCATGACTCCTCTCTATCCTTATGTGCATTGCATTTCATTCAATAGGACTCAACGACGGGAACATGGAAGTGAAGATAGTTCCGGAGGAGCCCGGAGCTGAAACTAATCCTCCTGAGAGTACTAACTATGATCTGAACCAAGACAAGCCCCGGTGCACTCCTATGCTTTAAAATTTTTATTTTGTACCACATGTGTGCGTGTCATGTATTGTGCATTACCTGTAGGGATCTCATTGAAGCCTAGTTGCATGTAGCACACCAAATCCTATGGGTATGGGTCTAGTTTATACAAGCCCCGTTAG